>WNWK01033650.1:0-20998 GCA_009830355.1 Cherax destructor | reverse complement strand
TTGAGCCCTCCTCAAATCGTTGCTGCCCTCTCTTTGGACAATTTGCTGCTACATGTTCAAATGCCCCACATGTACGGCACGTCCGCTGTTGACCCACGTACGTTACGTACACCTGTGTCCTGAACTCAGGCATTACCGTATGATGGTATAGGTCGCCTGATGGACATCTTCAAGGAATAAGACCCCTCCATGAGTCCTTCAAAGGGTCCTCATGCCACTTTCCCACATTTGCAGCATGTACAATCCCATATTCCTTGAAGACTTCCATTAGATCCACTGGATCCGCCTCGAATGGTACGTTTCTCACCCTTATCCACGTATAGGACCGGGAGACATCTCCAACCGCACCTCCATACTTGAGTTAACTGCATATACTTGGTCTTGATACTTGTCTACCAACCTTTCATACTGCTGTGTTGACGATAGTTTCACGAATACCCTGGTTAGTCCATTTAAGGCTACACCTATAGGTCACCTATGTCAATCTTGTATGTATCCTTCAACACCATAGGTAGGATTGTACCGGCTGTGGACGGGTGCAACACGCCCTTTACAATTTCAATACAGACAGTGTTGACGCGACGTCTGGCAGCTGCCGCCATGTTGAAGAAAATAAAGTTTCGTCTCGGCACCACCAGGAGGCAGAGCACCAACGACCGCCCAGTATGGTTGCTGGACGAGGAATCAAAGATAGCATTAACAAAAATCCTAGTCAAGTATGTTACTTCGCTGTAACTAATTATTACCACTGTAAATTGCTTTAAAAACCCGTCTTGGTTCAGATGCTGAACCTATTATTGTACCTATGTAATCTTTAGACTACCCCTTGAAGGCAAGGGGAAATTATCTTGATGCTAGTGAAAAGCTCTTGATCATTCCTCATTCCTAGGATTACCTCCCATTTTCTAGCCTCTGATCCATACTGATTTAGTGCTTCCCCGTGAATAATAATAATAATCTTGACTATAGCCCGAAGAATGAGTGTGAGGTGCATAATAACGCTGTCATATCAAAATCAAGTAGCGAGTATCAAACATAAAGTAGCCTACAAACCACCATGGAGTAAGGAATACACGTCACACAAGCCAGTTAACACACTCGGCTCTCTCAGGTTTGCTGTTACTGGAGCAGGTGCGAGCCTTAACGGAGCTACTGATCCGCCAAGGTGATGTTCCTGCTGCTGCTCCTCTCCACTGAACTTAGTACAGCTCTTGATAACCATCTTCCGGCTGCATCTTCTACCATTACCGCCAGTTACCACCACGATGCTCAGGTAACCATAACATTGCCTTATTTAGTTAACATTTATAAACTCTTTTAAAAGTTATTACTTTAACCCCTATCTGTTCATTTTGGAATAGTTGTTTTATTAAGAGTTTTTTTTGCCTAGAATGTTCATTGACTTTGATAATCTACAAAAACCTATATTACATTGTATTGTAATTTCATAAACTAATACCTCTCATCCTTTTCAAGTCAATTAAAAAACGTTTATTCTTAATGAATAAAATTGCAGCTTGTATCTTAACTTTTTTTTTTAACTTCCTGGTAATACCTTGTAATAGCCCCCCCCGGCAGAAAAACCCTAAACGCTAGTCTTAGTTTGAAACAAATCATTTGAATTTGAATTCCACGTGTTAGATTACTGACTAATAATAATAATAATAATAATAATATTTTTTTATTTTTCATAACGTTCATAATTGTTACATGTGTAAGACCTCTTGATTATTCAGAGAACACAGGATATATACGTTATATATATATATATATATATATATATTTATTTATTTCAAGTCGGCCGTCTCCCATCGAGGCAGGGTGACCCAAAAAGAAAAAATCCCCAAAAAGAAAATACTTTCATCATTCAACACTTTCATATATATATATATATATATATATATATATATATATATATATATATATATATATATATATATATATATATATATATATATATATATATATATATTCTTGTCTAGTGGCGGAAATGTTAGGTTCAACCTTGAACATCCCTGATGTAGTCGATAGCCTTTAAACTTATCAATCTATACAGGACATAACTCGATTTTTCCTTTTAGGGCTTATATGAGTGAAGATAATACTCATAACTTTTTTTCAAACTAGACACATTAGCAACACCTTTTGTTATTGTAGTCTCTCTCCATATTGATACAATGCAAACCAAAAGGGGGAGGGGTTGGAGTTTTTTTTTTCCTCGGCATCTCTTTTTTTCGGAAGAAAAAGGCACAATACCGTGTATTTTTTCGTACTTTTAGTAGAAGGCAATTCCAAATGTGTGCACTTTATTATATTACTTCCCCAAGTAGGTATTTTTATTATATGAGAAGTGGTAAATATGTGAGGAAGGCGGGGCATTGAAAATTTGCATAAAGTAAATCGTTTTCTTTTTGGGAGGAGGAGGGGCTATGAATCTGTGAATGTGTGTAGTTTTGTCGCTTCATTTTCTTGCTTCGTTCAATTTTCGTATTTCATGTTTCAAATGTCAACATTGATTCAGCTTCAATGAAATTATCCATCCAAGACACAAATCAAATAGTTGATCTCGACGTATACGGGACTTCATCTTACCATAATTTTTTTTTTTTTTTTTTTTGTCATTAAAAAATTATTTTGTAATCGATAACCTTTCTTTCAGTCCCTCGTAAAGCTGGCTGACGAATGCGAGGTAATCCTCCAATATGATGCTCGCCTTCCGGAGGTGCTCGCCCTCAAACAACGCCTTCAGGCCCTGCGGTAGAGGTCGAGACCTCAGCTTGAAAACTAGGCTTGTTCTACCCACTAAGAGCGCTGATGTTTTACTAAAAGAAAATCGTCGTTTAAGATAAATGCTGACGACAAACGCAAAATTGCCTAAAGAATCTCACGCTTAATTAAATTAGCTATACACAACATAAGCCTACCGAAATTATATATGTAGCGTGTCCTAGATGGTTGTGGATTAAACCATGTTGGATTTAATTTCAATAAAATTCTTTCAGGTATGTAAAACGACATCCACAGGATACAGGGGTGAGATGCCAACATGATAGACAAAAAGACTGGTGCAGAGCGAACTTTAAGTGACATTTCGCCTTATGTATAGGTTTAATAAAGTTTCACAGGAACGTTGTCACAATAACAGCTTGGTCTGCATTTGACTTCTATTATCAAGCAGCTACCCTAAATTACTGCCATGTACTGTTGTATGACAGTCTCTGAGGACAACCGAATCAGCACTCCTCACAGAACGGGTGAAGGTGCTGATGCTGACGGTGGTACAGTTGACGTGCATCTCCACAATAGTGACGGAGTCAGACCTCTCTTCAGGCTCTCTTGCAGTTCTTCATACTGCAGATATTGCTTCTTCTATAAATTAAATGTTTTTTTCTAGCACTTACTGCCATGATTTAGATAACTGATTATAAATCCTGAAGGAATGGGAACCAATGATAACCCAAGAAAGTCAAGCATGTAATTTACTACTGCTGGGATCTTCAGGTGCTCTCCCTTAGGATGCAATTCATACAACGGCAAGCTAACACCTAGGTGTGCCTATTTACTATTTAGTGAACGGGGGAAGTAGAAGTAAGTATACATGCCCATACGCCTTGCCTAGCTTGGAAATTTAACCCAGGTCCTTTCGGTTGTGAGCCGAACGCTGTTCCACTAAGCAACGAATATTAACCTGATACTGTAGATAGTGTTTAAGGCAATATGGACAACATTTGCTGTGTAATTAAACACAATAAACATAAAAGACTAAAAATAACCTGAATAGTGCTGAGGGCAAACACTTTCGTATTTCATTATCTGGATACCTTCCTCCCCTCAAGGGAGGTTCCTTGACGCTGGTGAGGGGCTCTTGCTCTAGGGAATTGGATCTGTGCTCCAGTTCCCTGAATTGAGCCTGACTACCTCCCATCATCCCAGGCGCTGTATAATCCCTGCGGAATTATACATGACTATGATAAACAAACTAGGTTTGCTTATGTCAAACAGGAGGTTGAGTTACAACTGGGACATCCTTCTATCCATTGTTAAAACCATTCCGCCGAAGGACATCAGCTCTGGTGGACGAGAAAACGCAAATACCAGAGATCCGAGAGCTATAGCATCGGGCACTATGATCTGATCCAGTTAGAGAGTTGTTTGTATAGGCAACATAAAATGTATACTAGATTGTGACACGGTGACTGCCTGAATCATGGTAGAATATCATGTAACCATTGGTGAACCTTCTATCCATGCTTATTCTACATGTAAGCTCTGTGAAAATGAGGAGGCAAACGACCTCTACCATTATAGTTGTTGACTCCAGTTGTCCAGTTGAGTCCAACTGTCAATACTAAAATTTATCTACTCTTGGAGCACTGCAGAATATCCCATTGTCCACCTTGGATTTACCAGCACTTACTAGCATCCTAGTGGTACCCCAGTATATGTGTATTGGGATGTACCACCTATGGAACTGACTGGGGACCTACAGCCTCAGAGAAGGGAATAAACGTACTTCAGTATTTGAGATTAAGTGCTGATACAGTATTTCATATTTCTTTCAGGTATGTATTTATAATATACATTACCCTGATGGTTCAGCTGGTGATTGCTCGACCTGGCTTACTAAGTCCAACTAAATAAACCACTGTGTAGCTTTCACTTCTCACCTAACCTGACAATTCCTTATCTAATACAGAAACATAGAGATACACATAACTTATGTTAGTGTAAAAATTGTTGATTTTATGTCCATGAAATGAGAAAGCCTTTTTATTAATTTCCGTTAAATATTGTTAGGTTATGCCCGCAATGCAAGGCATATTAGGGGCTTTTGGCATGTACATCTCATTAATAACTAAGTAATAACTATGTAATAACTATGTATAACTAGGTCTACCATATGTAACTACAATGTCTCAATAAAGTATTTTATTTTATTTTATTTTATTGGTAACGTTTGGTAAATGAAAGTAGGCACAGTTAAACAAGTTTTAGGTGATTACAATTCTCTTGCATAATAACATGTGTAAGTTATCTAGGATAACCAAAAAAAAGGGGGCCACGGCTGCTGATTTCCTAATGCTTTGTTCCCCACGAGTCTTTACCATAGACAGTGACAAAAAACAGAGGGTGGGGAGAAGCATAAGCATATACGACCAGAGCCTCGGTAAGATGGAGAGGGAGAAGGAAGGGAAAGGATGGAAATACTGGAAAAGGATAGGATGGTGGAGGAGGATCGTAGGGAGACTGAACGAGTCAGAGCTGCTATGACTTGCTTGTGGAAGTCAGGATCAGAATCCCGTATCGGTGGGGAGAAAATAAGTGAAACTATTGCTAGACGATTATAGTGGTTGTGTTACGATTAGGATGTTAATTATATCTGCTGTTGGACCTTTGTGATTTTCCTCAGCAAACCCAAGCTGTCAAATCTGTTCAATGTCTAAAGTTACAATATATATATATATATATATATATATATATATATATATATATATATATATATATATATATATATACCAAAGCATGAAAAGGTCTATCTGTCTCTTGAGTTTTTTATTACTAGGTTAACGAAATCTTTCGAAAAATCAGGTTAGGTAAGGTTTGTCAGGAAACAGGACGCTGATCTTTCTCATGTGATCACCCACAGCTGGAGCTTTTGGTCATCTGACCGAGGCCTTCCACTGGCTTACCGGTCCACCCCTTTAAAAACTATGGAATGAGTTACCATTCATTATATGTGTAGATAATCTTTCCAAAGTTGCAAAGATGTGTATGAGTGTAGCACACACATCGTTGAAACAGTATTCTCATGTAGTTTATTAGAATTAAGACTAAACTTATTACTTCCACTCTCTCTCGTCAGCCAGTACTGAATCTCGCTAGATTAATTGCATTCCCTGCAGCCTAAACTGTCATGACCCAAAATCTGTTCTCGTATATGTTTCCAAACTCGTATATAAACGTCACTGATTATCCACGTCGTCCACTGACATGTAGATGAATGGTACAGAGAACCAGGGCTTAGCTGGTACAAACATGTCAGTAGACGTTTGTACCACTTAAGTCATGCAAAATCACTTACCTGACTTTATTAAAGTTGTATTTGCAGCTCACTATCCTAGGTCTCTAGGGGAACACTATAAAACCATTTACTCACTACAACTTGATAAATGAGACACTTGTGCAACATTTGGATATCTTTATTCTGGAAATGTTTCGCCAGCCAGTGGCTGAACACATCGACTCCAGGCTGAGGGACTGATTACCTCAAACTCCTCCGCACTGGACTGAAGAAGCCTCTGGCCAGCGAAACGTTTCCAGAATAGATACCCAAATGTTGCACAAGTGTCTCATCACCATATCTTGCAGTGTTAAAACTTAGCAATGCAACACGTTCCAGTGCAAGTCACAGAGGGCACTCCACAAGCAAATCACATTTAAATAGTTTCAAATACGACTGCAGGTTAAAATATTCCTTGTCAAGTGTTGTTAATATAACACAGCAACGAGACAGCTGCAACACAGTCACAACACACGAACAATACAGTCACAACACAGCAACAACACAGTCATGAGCCACCGCGACACAAGCAGTGTTCTACAAGATCAGAAAAATGACCGCGAAGAAACAATAAATGTGTAAACAAAAGACGATCATATAAAAACAAGTTTGCAATGTTTATTATGTTTAGATTGAGAATTGGTCTTTGATAAAGCTACTTAACACTACAGTACGTCACCACACTTCACTAGCAAATGTACTTCACTGTCCAGTCTTATTTTAATGTTTAAATTCTAAAATAATTCACCGAGCACTGAGACTCAATTAGTTTATATATATATATATATATATATATATATATATATATATATATATATATATATATATATATATATATATATATATATATATATATATATATATATATATATTCGTGCCGATTAGGTAAAACTGATCAATTAGCAAGAACTCATCTAAAATTAAGTCCTTTCTAAAATTTTCTCTTAGACGTTTAAAGATATATTTCTTTCATTTATGTTAATGTAAGAATTTATAATTTTGTACCAAGAGAAACTTTGAAAACCTACCTAACCTTATTACAACAAGCGCACTTTAATTTAGCCTAACCCAACTAAATATATTTTAGATACGTTAACATTAATTTAATAATAAAAAACACAATGAAATATATTTTTTCGTTATGTTCAGAATGATTTTGGCGAAATTATTGCATACACAAATTTTCACTTATAGGGCAAGGTGAGCGTTGCTATTTAAGCCAAAATCGCAAGTTTTACCTAATCGGCACGACATATATATATATATATATATATATATATATATATATATATATATATATATATATATATATATATATATATATATATATATATATATATATATATATATATATATATGAAGACACCACTATGAAAATAGAGGAATTCCAAGCGCTTTCGTAACTACTTGGAATTCCTCTATTTTTTCATAGTGGTTGTCTTGCATATTTTGATATCACCTGATTACTGTGATCTTTTGCATATATATATATATATATATATATATATATATATATATATATATATATATATATATATATATATAACCAGTATTAAAGTAATACACTACATTATTTACAATAAACTTATCTAAACCTTCATTGTTGCCCCCACAAACAATATTAAAAAAAAATTATTCTTTATTCGAAAATTTCCATGCCTAGGGCTGTATGACCCTTGTAGGTTTAGCACTTCATTTTTTATTATAATTCATGCCTAGGACATGACTGACGTGCTACATCAACTTCATCATTCAGGGGAATAAGTGTGCATTGATGCTAAAGGACTCTTGATCCAAGGAATATGAGCCACAGCCATTTAGATCAAACATTATTGCTTCCCATTCCCCAAGTGTTATATGATCCCTACGAGTTTAGCGCTTCCCAGTGAATGTACTAATAAATAAATAAAATATTTATGATCTTAGAAAATACATTTATGTTGCAATGATTGGTTTCTGCAAAGCATTTGAGTCAGATTAAACTAAAACCTAAAAGTACTTGACGTTGAACAGTCCCATAGCTCGATCGCTAGCGCACTCAGCTCCTACAATGAGGTCCGGAGTTCGAATCTCCGGTACGGCTGGGAAACATTAGGACATGTTTCCATAAGACACCTGCTGTCCATGTTCACCCATCAGTATAAAATGGGTACCTGGGTGTTAGTCGACTATTGTGGGTCGCATCCTGGGACAAAACTGACCTAATTTGCCCGGAATGCTCTGCATAACAAGCGGCTTTCTATATAGTAGTTCGTATGTCATTGATGTCAGCTATGGTCTGTATACCTTGTACATGTACTTGTAGAAATAAAGATATTATATATTAAATTTGGATTATTTGAATGTCAACATTGATGTCTGAAGATAAAATAAATGTGATCATTCTAAGAAACAAGACTTGCTTATTGCTTGTATCAAAGCTTATTGCTTGTATCAAAGCTTATTGCTTGGGTAGCATTGAAAATTGGGTTGAGCAAATATTCTGTTAGTGGGATGGAGATGAATGGTTCAGAGAACCGACAAGTTATAAATTAGACACATATGCAACACTTGGGTATCTTTATTGAGGACACGTTTCGCCACACAGTGGCTTCATCAGTCCAATACAAAGCAGAAAGGTATAAAGAGTGGAGGAGTTTGAGGTAATCAGTCCCTCGGCCTGGAATCGATGTGTTCAGTCCATCAATCTTGTTGGAAGTGCAGCACAAGTTGTTGTTGTTGTATGTTCGCCGGTACATCCGGCCCGGGTCTTCTCCAAATGGTGACCCGGCATTGGCCCCCCTGGGTAGAGGGTGTCGGTCATCTTCTTCTTTCTTTCTTTCTTGCTGTGGCTCCCCATGATGGGGAGTGTCTTCTGACTTCATGCTGTGGTTCTACCTATATAGGAAGAAGAAGGATGGGGGATAAGAAAGAAGGAAGTGAGAGAAAGAATAGCTGTAGTGGGTAGTCTTGGTCGTCGTCGGGGTTCTCCGGCGAGGGGGCGGGTGGGTGGCTAGGACTGGGAGCAGTGTCTCCAAGTCATGGGTGGCCAGGTAAACCAGCCGGGCTGCTTTGTCCTCGCGGGTCAGATCCCCAGGTGCCATCGGGAAGTGCCTGCGGCGGATGGACGTCGTCGCAGGACAGTCAAGCATGTAGTGAACTAGAGGCTTTGGAACCATCCGGTCGCAGTGGCGGCAAAGCTCCTCACTCATGCGTTCGATGAGGCGCTTTGCAGTAGGGTAGCCGAGGCGCAGGCGCTGACTTGCAGTTCCCTGTTCAGTTTCCTCATGTTTGGTGGGGGCTCCCTACGTGTCGCTCTGTCATACCAGTGCCGGCTCCGAGATGCTCCCGGTGCTGGTAGTGGGCGTCTGGCTGCCGAAGCTGCCCCCAGGTGCACCTGCCTGCGCCGTAGAGGTGGCTTATATACTGTAGTCAGGTGAGGTGAAGCAGGAGGAGGCAGGGTCATAGTGGTACCATCCACTAGTTGAAGTAGGTTGTGGGAAATTGTGAGAGAAGTCTATCTGGGACACCGCCACTAGCAATAAACAAACTCCCAGGGAGATGACCGACTCGAATAAATTTTACCGCAGTCATTCCCTTTAAGGTATGTGAGAACTTTACCCGCTCCTGGCCGCACCGAGGGGGTACCTTCAATATTCTCGTTAGCCCACTGCACTCTGGACCAGTATAAATAAATCTGAGAAGATCATTTATTATAGTTATGTTAGGTTAAATTTAAGTGGACTGTATTGGTTGTTGAACAACTGATCACACGGAGAAGAGGTAGAGAACACATAGTTCAATTAACATGACCAACACTCACCTAATTAACAGCATCATAGCGGTGTATCGTAGATCGTTGACCTAGCTAAAGTACATCTACTGTGCGTAACAATATCATTGGCCAATAACAAAGTAAACAGCAGAGCACTTAGCTTTAGATGAGGGAGTCGTTCCGTTGTTGACGTCCTCCTGCGATCTGATTCGATCGCGATGGTATTAGCTGTCTCGTCGAGTCAAGGAAGGTTAATTTCCGTGCACTCTTATACGCCCACGAGACCGAGCGTTCGTTAACATGTGGTTGGTCGGGGTAGCGAATCAGATCCTCGCACTAATCCGACCGTTTGTACTGTTTATACGTATAACTTTACATATTACGTGTATCCTGGCTTAATGCCCCACTAGTTTATACACATTCACAGTCTCGATACTTGAATTTCGAGTAGATAACTTGCGATATGTTAGTTCATTTCAATCACATCCAATATGGCGGTCGGGGTATGGCGTACCAAGCCAGACCCGGTCGATACAATCAACCCCTGATTATTTACAACTCGGTTTCACTATATTCACCATTTCCCACAGTTCATCGAATATATTACAGTCTCTTCTAAGATGAACTCCCCAACATCAGGGTTACGACTTTATCCTGCCGTATGGTCATTTCACTCAGTTCAAATAGGCCTATGACCGCGTCACTCGCCGGCGGCCCACCTTATTTCACAATTATTGTCCTATTACTGGACCTCCTGGACCGATTGTCCCACTTGATATTCCCCTCGTCACTGGATATTCCTCCACATTACGAAAGGAGGTAATTAAATCCGATTTGGTGGGCGGAATCTCCAAATTCGACAGGCCATCCCATCACCTGATCGGGTCGGTAGGCTCCCAGTTCACAGTCTGCCTATTCCCCTCTCCCTCCTCCCTGCCCAGCCTCTTCCCGCTTCCTCCCCGCTGGTATGATGGTTCTCTATTACATACCCCCATGTACCAGCGGTACATTAAAGATATCTGTTCATATTGGAAAGTTTATCAATTACAACTTTCGGAAAATACCAATATTTTCCACATAGGTCTTCGTCCTAAGGTTGGACAAGTGTTGAAGAATTCGTTTGTATCAAGATCCCAAGCTGTTGCTGTGTCAGACAGGATGTAGATGAATGGTTCAGAGAACCGACTAGTGGATGGTACCACTATGACCTCGCCTCCTCCTGCTTCACCTCACCTGACTACAGCATATAAGCAACCTCTACGGCCTTGTGCTGCACTTCCAACAAGATTGATGGACTGAACACATCGACTCCAGGCCGAGGGACTGATTACCTCAAACTCCTCCTCTCCTTACACCTTTCTACTTTGTATTGGACTGATGAAGCCACTGTGTGGCGAAACGTTTCCTCAATAAAGATACCCAAGTGTTGCATGTGTCTAATTTATAGTGGGATGGATTGTGAAGGACGTGCCTAGTATGGGCCAACAGGCCTGCTGCAGTGTTCCTCCTTTCTTATGTTATGATTAAAAACACAGTGTTACTCTGAAGGGAAAATTACACGAAACAGTGCTGACAATTTTAGCTATGAAAGATTATTTCCAAGACTTTGAGGTGTTCCCAATTGTTTAACTGCTTTATTAGCTCTACGCGAGCTATAAACAACCTCACCTTCTTCCCCAGCTTTGATACCTCTCTTGTCCTGAACAGAATGCTCAACACCGAATGATATTCTGACTGAGAGAGCCCAAGTGACTTGGATAGTCACCCCTGCCATCATTTTCCTTGTTTCGAAAGTTCTCTTTATCTATCCTATCATTTTCCTGACTTTCGTAGCATTTGCCTTTAATGTATTTTCTAACTTACTGGTCAGGTGACATTATACCAAAGTCTTTCACATGTTCCTTTCGTACTATAAGAGCGAAGAGGCCCCGCCTCTTCGCTGGTCGCTTCTAGGTCCACTCTCGGCTCCAAGAGCCTCTTCTTAATT
The DNA here is from genome assembly GCA_009830355.1 of Cherax destructor. Lineage (NCBI taxonomy): Eukaryota > Metazoa > Arthropoda > Malacostraca > Decapoda > Parastacidae > Cherax > Cherax destructor. The sequence goes on along the minus strand of WNWK01033650.1, from coordinate 9,196 downwards.
AGAACTATGTATGGATCATGCCTCTGTTACTTCCTGTGTCCCATCTCTGAAACCTTCTGTCCATGTTCACCTTGTTAATTACTCTCGGTATTTTGTACGTCGTTACGTTATGTCCTCCAGTGTCATCAGGCTGAGTCCCCTTGACCTTTCATGCAGGGGTCGATTCATAGCTCCTGGCCCCGGTAGGGAGTATTGTGGTGTGGTTAGTTACCATTTTGTCCTAGGCACATGTCAATTAGACACTAGGCCTGTTGTATGTATGTGTGTGTGTGTAAGGAAACACTTCGAAATGTTTCTGCCCCACCGGGAATTGAACCCGGCCCCTCCGTGCGTGAAGCGAGAGCTTTACCACTGTGGTGTGGTTTGTGTGGTGTGGCGTATGGTTTGTGTGGAGTGGAAATAAGTCACTTTGACTTTTTTTTAGATTATCCTAGGTAATTTACACATGTGTAACTAGTTATTAGGTTTGTCAGGAAACAAGTCAAGTGTTTCCTGACGCGGGTCTTAGTCATATGATGACTCGCATCTGGAGCTTTTGGTTGTCTGACCGAGGCCTTCCACTGGCTTACCCCTCCGCCCCTAAAAAATAATGGTTATAATAATTTCTTAGCATCACATGTTACTATGTGTCATAATTGTTCTTATGTGTACATGTATCTAAATAAATTGACTTACTAATCATATAAACACTTTATCCTGCCTTTCTGGTGGTCTGATCCTAAATTTATATATATAATTGTTACATAACTAATCCATCAGAGTGCCTAATGTACCTGAATAAACTTACATAGCAGCATATGTGTAGAGAACCTAAGATAACCCAAAAAAAAACAGAGTAACTTATTTCCATGGGGGTCCTTTAAATTTCCATTGTGGGAAATGTTGCAAGGATAGTGTTGTGCAACACTTACCACAATACATAGTACTGCCACTACTTGCTACTTCAAACAATCATGTTCACTTAGTGACACTTTCAGACTTCAACTTTCCCTCTGAGTAAACTAACTCAAAGTATTATTTACTTAGGATCAAAACAACAGTAAGGCATGAGTTAGTTTGATATCTTTATTATGCACCCCATACCCATCCTGTGGGCGGTAGTCAAAAGATTACAGAGGTACATAATGGGTCCAGGGACTGGACCTCAAAGTTTGATAGCTGAGCAAGTTACAAAGGTAATGAACTCAGATGGTCACAATCATGACAAGTTACAAAGGTATTTGCAGATTACAGAGGTATATATAGGGTCCAGAGACTGGGCCCCAAAGTTTTGATAGCTGAACAAGGTACAATGGTAATTAATTCACTAGTTACAAGGTAATGAATCATGTAAGTAAATTTACTTACGTCTGTACATGGTTGCACTCATGAACAAATTATAAAGCAATGAGCAATCTATTAGTCTACACCCAGCCACAACTGTAATGAGTTATTGGTGCAAATTTTAATTGTTGGGTCACACACACAACATATACATATACACATACACACGCATACATGTATATACATACACACATACACATACACACATGTACATACACACACACACACACACGTGTCAATGCTTTATTTACAGGGAGCAAAGTCAGGGTATTTTTCCAGAATGGTCTGTAATATACCACTGTGGATAAAATACTTTGACATATCTTGAACATTTCTGAATGAGTAGTCTCTGAATTCATTAATTTTATCGCACTCCAGTACATAATGACGCAGGGTGTGACAATAATCCAACTGGCAAAGTTTACATCTTGTTTGGTCTACATCTGGTGGTGGTGATTTAACCTGCCAAAGATACTTGTAACCCAGCCGGAGGCGGGCGGTAGTGACATCCAAGAGTCTGCTTATTTTGTTGGATGCACCATAGACATGTGGCTCCTCCTGCATGATAGAATGATGATAGATGGACTGACTGGTGTCAATCTCCCTGAGTCTTAAGTCAATAAAATTCAGTTGTAGTTCTTTTCGTATTATTGTTCTCAAACTGCTAACTGACAAGCCAAGATTGTAATCTACCCCTCAGTTCTATCATGCATCTGAAGACCAATGTGAGATGGAATCCACAGCATGTGCACTCTGACTCTACTATCCACAATCCTACCATACCTGTGTCTGGCTTCTGACACAAGCATGCTACAAGTTATACTTGATGAGTTGAGAGCATTTATGGATGACAGAGAATCAGTTACAATTAGAGAGTCAACCTTAGATACATGGACGCATTTGAGTGCAAGGAGTATGGCAAACAGTTCTGTCTGAAGGGTAGAGGCCCAGTTATTGATGCGTGCTCCAATTTCTTTAAGAGAGCCATCACTCTGTATGACAACAGCAGCACTACCAGCTGCACCAGTGGATTGGTGAACTGAACCATCAACGTAAATAATTTGTGAGAGAGTGTGCTGTTTGGCTAAATTATCAATACAGCTTAAGGCATCATGTTTGGCTTCAAGGCGAAGCTTTGGTTGTGATTTAAGAAGTAGTTTGGGGGGAAATGGAGGGATGGTAGTTTGGAATGGGGTAATATTCCATGGAGCGGAGAAGTGCTGCTGTTGCCTTACTTGCCACAGATCATGTATCTGATTCATGCGGAGGTCGGTTCCAGTTTTTTCGATCCATCTGGAGGGATGTTCACCAGTGCTGAGGAAAGTTTGGAGGGCTTCTGTGCAGGGGTTTGAATGGGCTTGCCTGAGCATATTAACCCCAATTAGGATATTTCTTTCAGTAACACGATCTCTGATGCTTGGAATATCAAGTTCTTTCTGCATATTTAAAATTTTGGCAGTACGAGGGCATCCTAAAATGATCCTCATTGCTTCGTTCTGCAGTTTTTCCAGCCCTCCAAGCTTCCAGTCAGACACAAGAGCAAGTAGTGGCGCAGCATAATCAACTAATGATCTAATATAAGCAAGATACATCATTTTCACAATTTTAACATTAGCACCATACCTGGGGTGAAACCCTGCCACAACTCTAAGTGCTCTCAACCTTTCTTTGTATTGACGACAAAGTCTCGTTACAACAGGTCCAAGTAGTGGGACCTCAAAGCCTAGATACCTGTATCTGTTTACATATTCTAGAAGAGACCCATCATGCAACTGGATCTGGCGAACAGTGCCTCTCTGTCGAGGAGGACGCCTATTGAGTATTTTTGTTTTATCAGTAGAGATTATCAACCCTAGGTCCTGACACGAGGCTAGTACATGGTTAAGGATGTTTTGGGTGTTGGAGAATCCGGTGGTGTGAATCATTATATCATCAGCAAAACTGATCATATAATGATGGGGCTGGCTAGATTAGATTTTTTTTTTTTTTTTTTTTTATATATTTTATTTATAAAACACATACAGGTACATTAACAACAAACTTTGCAACACTATACAAAACATTAACATTATATAGTGACAATGATACAAAGAAAATTCGTATCTGAGACCACTCCACTTGTGGTTTCTGAACATAACCACTTAAAAACTAACATCATACAGATAAAATATAAAACCCTGTTTTATACAAATACAACACGACCACAGGCCACTATATCCAATAATTTGTGAACTAAATACCTCTACATAAAACATATATGCATAAATATTACTGAATACCTCTAACCTAAGAGGCCATAGGCATTAAGACTGCCATCTTAATTATGTTTAAAACTGTGCTTTACTGTAACATTACATAATAGCAATTATTTGAAGTCTTATCTGATACCACTCAAGTTGTAAGTTATTATCCAACATATAAAGGAATAACCATCTAAATGATGGGTATTCCATCAAGACTCATAACACATATCACTTGTCACATATCACTTGACAAGGCCAACTCAATTTCCTTCCCTATCCCTATTAGACTACTCCTATCACTGAATACAAGCACGTATCCTAACCCGCAGAGCATATATCACCATAACAACATACAATAATTCATAAATACACACACAAAAAATAAGAACTAAGTACTGCTATACATAATCTATGTACTATGATGATACCCTTAATCATCATACAAAATTTTTCCCAAATAATACCCATACAATAAGATCGTTAGCATCATTAATTCCAAAACTATACAAAACAGTACAGTACTTTCACATTGCCTAACGACAATGATATGATGTATATGAAACGGAGCTATACAATAACATTATACAATGACAATGATAATGTAAAAACCTTCTCTGATACCACTAATCTTGTGGTAATATTACAATAACTCCACAACAAATTTTAATTACCTATTTTGAGAGTACTGATAAGAAACATAATATGTACTATTTGAGAACAATATTAAATGATCCCGTACAGCGTCAGGGAACTATACCTTCCTGTCTCATAAAACAAACATCAATTACCATGCTCCAACACTTCAGAAAGCCCCTTGTGCGTACTCTTTCCCTTGAACCTGGTCTTTGTCACGTCATTACGTAAAGTCAAATCCAAACAAGTTCATCCTGTCATCCTCTCATACCTATTCAACACCTTTCCGCGTCAGCTGTCTTTTCCCGTTGCTCAATAACAAGCATTCTCGTCGCCAGTCGACCCCCTCAACATTCACACTACTATGCACCCTAAAACCTCATTCAACACAACATCGACCTCCTAACTACTCTGTCTTTCAAAGAATCCAGTCCTTTCCAGCTCTACTCTGCATCACCGTAATAACTTTGCTACTGTTAATGTCCTATATCCTCAGAGAAACTTGATACCCATTTATCTCCATACAATAGCCTATTCCTACACATTGAGCGATACACATGAGCCGCTAAGGCTTTCACCCTACAGTCCCCTCCCACCTCTCTCATTCCCCATGATACATACAAGAAATCCGCAATTACATACATAATTGCCCTCCCCACTTCTCTCGATACTCCCCAACATCAAAGCTTAAAGCCCGTAAGGTCGAAATTTTCTCCCCCACCAATCCAATCACCCTTGACAACCATAGCCTCACCCCTCTAAAGACTCACAAAATATACAGCATGATATGCTGTCTCCTCATCTCCGCACCTCTGACATTCATTCGTACCCACCAACCCCATCCTATATAATTCAGACCTCGATGCCAATATACCTAATAGAAATCTGTAAACCACCTCCCGTACCTTAGGCAATAAACGGATCTTCCTGAACATACCCCAAATCCTCCAATCATAAACTGGAAAATTCGCTTGACCCTGTACCACCCCACCCTTTTCACTCCCCGTCCCCAACCTGCCCACCTTGCCCTTTAGGCTCCTCATTGCCAATAACTGTCTAGCCATGTCCTCACACACCCGCAGGTCCCTCCCACTCCACCACTTCCGTACATCCTCCATGACCGCTCCTACTGCTGACCTCTCACCCCACCCTTCCTTAAAAACACTGTTTCACATAAACTGCTTTCACACGATGTTCCAAAGAAATGAGGCCCAACCCCTCTTGACACTCATCATGACAACTTCTTCAGCCACGGCCGCCCATACCCCACACATACCGTAACACTTTCTTTTGTAATTCCCTGATGTCGACCATCCTTAAAGGATACACCGCAGCTACATGCCACACCTTACTGTATACAAGTGTGTTCACCACCACCACACGTTGCAACAGCGTAACATCCCCTGCCCTCCAACCCTCATTCTACCCAGAGCCCTACCCACCACCTCCTCAGAATTCACCTGCCTGGCCACTCTCACATCTGCCATATACACAATTCCACAGATCTTTATTCTATCCACAACATTCCATCCATACACCTTCCCAAGCCCCCACCCACGTACCCACCTCCAATAACTTAGACTTGGCTCCATTAACCCTCATTCCTGTCGCTGCTCCAAAGACCTCTATAATACGTCCCACATTAACCAGCCCTTCTGTTCCACCCACCAATACAGTAGTATCATCCACATACCCCACGATGCCCACACTACCCACCCCCTCTTCCCTCTCTCCCTCTCTCCTACTCCTTCCTCTATTAACCTATAAAAGGGATCCTGCATGCACGCGAAAAGGATCTGAGATATGGGACACCCCTGTCTCAGACCCCTTTCCATCACCACCTGTTTCCCAACTTACCATTCACCTGTACACACACCTTCGCAGAACTATACAATGTCTCAACCCATCCAGCAATTTCCTCCCAAAACCTTGACTCTCAATATAATTCCCAACATGCTTCTATTCACACAATCATATGCTTCCTTCCAATCTATTCCCAAGACACCCTCCCGTCCTACCTTCAATAAAATCCCCTATTCTCCCATGTCCTACACTCATACTTCTTCCAGGTATACCAAACTGCCCCTGATGTATGACTTGTCAAGCACCTTTTTCATTCTATTCCCTAAAATTTTTGCAAGATTTTATAATTCCACACATGAGGGATATCGCCCTGTAATTACCCAAGGTTCTCCTCCTCCTTTCGGCACCAGAACAACTACCCCGTCCCCTGCGTCTCCCCTAACCTACCCCCATCCTTCATACAATTAAACAAATGCACTAAACATTCTCTCAACGTTTCCCAATGCACTACATAGAAATCATTTGGTATCCTGTCTAAACCTGGTGCCTTCCCTAGACTTAATCTAGACACTGCCTCCCCACTTCCTCCTCACTTATACTTCCACCCAACTCCTACGGTCTTCCTCCCCAAACGACACAGGATCCCTTCCCGAAGGACCTCCCGGCACTACCCGTCCCTACACTCAATGATAATTTCTCCCAAACTAATGATCGGCATAATTGCTTATGCCATCCGTGTCCTGAGCACCTGTCCCACTTCATATCCTCCCACCCTTGTACACACCTCAATCCCCATAATCGTGTTACCCTCTGCCTATCTCTAAACCTCTCAACACGCAACCTGACGGTCTATCTCCCACAACGCCCTCAATACCTCCTCTTACTTGATCGCATCAAACGATCATTTTGAATATCCTCAACCTTCCCTTAACCCTCTATTTCCCCATACCTACCAACCCCACCTCATAGCATTCATTAAGCTGACCCTCCAAATATTTCTGAAGACCAAACTTCCACCTTGCCTCATCTCTTCCTTGATTCCTATAAAAGTCCCTTATTCCCTCCTTTGCACTTTTTTCCCACCAGCCCAAAAATCTTTCTCCTTACCTCTGCTCCTTCTAACCAGAAGGACCCCACCATTCCTCAAACGACCTCCCTCCCTCCCCGCCAGCAAACGCACATTCAACTTCCAATAACCATTGTACCTTCGGACCATTCCATCCCACTCCACCTCTACTAATACACCACGATGGTCAGAAAACCAATATCAAGCGTTTGCACCTCCCCACTGTAACGTCTCTTGTTGCATAAACACGATCCAACCGGGCTGCATAGCCTCTCCTCACAAAAGTATGCTCCACCCTCCATTCATCACCCCGTACCACATCGAACACTCCCACCTCCTCAGTAAAACACGCAACGCCCTAATTCACAACCCGCCCTCTAGGTTCTACATCTTTTTCCTGATTATACAATTCCAATCCCCACCCATCAGAGTAATCATAGGCAAACCCGTAAATGATATGTCAAAACCTCCCTTACAAATTCATCCTTACACATCGATTATTGTCAGCTGGCATATATATTCCCATGAAACATACCCGAATGTCGCCCCAATGCCCATCCACCCTCACCACTCTCCCTCCCTCCTCCCAAGCTAACAACCGAAAGGGACTGGACTCTTCACCCCCACAGCCACCCCACCCTTTAATTTCCCGAGTTACCTGCATACACCTCATAACCTTTCAACCTCAACTCGACACACCTAAAATTATGTTCTTGTATAAAATTACATCTACGTCATATCTTCTTAACACTACCTCCACCCACCTACGTTTAATTTCTGCCCTTAGGCCATTCACATTAATCGTTAAACACTTGAATACGCCAAAGGGGCTTTCCTCTGTGCTTCTGCGGGCGGGCCGTGGCACCCTTCCCTAAACCTTTATCTCTAACACTCCTCACTCCCTGATCCCATACCCTCACCTGTGCCCCCACCTTCCCTTCCGTGCCATCTCTACATATGTTTTCTTACCTGTACGCTGGCCAGGTGTGAGGACATCATCATCTGACACCTCTCCTGCCCTCTTTCTTGATTCTCCCCTACCTCCATTACATCCGTGTCCCCATTCCTATGCACATCAGCCTCCACTTCCTGCACCTGCAACCTGTCTTCCCCAGCTTCTGGCACGTTCACGTCCTGGTTAAGCCTACCTCCTCCACCTGTAAGTGTCCTTCAACTCCAGAGGAAATCACCTCCGGATCTTCCAGAAACGTTCGCAACATCTCTTGCAATGGTTGCGATAGGTCCACCTGTAGGTCACCCACCTCTACCAAATCCCCAGACTCATTATCTTTTCCAGGCCCATCGATTGTTGGAGCTTTCAACTCCTCAGGGGACGTTACACAACTTTCCCCCACACCTTCCCCTACTTCTGCCCCACTGGCCTTTCCCAGTCCTTCCACAATCTCAGGTGTTGACTCCTCCAAGGGGATATGCATCACAGGTACCTGTGTAACCATTGGTCTTGGGGCCATGATGGTGGGACACCCCGCCGCCATGTGATCATATTCCCCACACATACGACATGTCCTACGCTGTCCCGTAGGTAACAAACACCTGCGTCCTAAAGGCCTCCAGCAGTACATAGGACGGTATAGGCCTTTTCAAAGTCATTTTCAATGTGAAGGAACCTTCTGGCAACCCAGCATATATTCCTTCAGTCCACCTTCCCATAGTCGTAGAATGCACCACACCATACCTTTCAAAGGCCTCACTGACATCCAATCCAATGGCCTCAAATGGCACATTACGGACCTTCACAAAGGTGTAATGTTTAGAGGCATCCCTGAGCCGGACTTCTATCCCAGTGTTGACAGTGAGGTGCTTCTCCTGGTACCTTCCACAGTTTTTTCATAAGCCTCCACTGTATCAAACTTCACGAAGATCCTCGTCGAACCATTTAATGCAATGCCATATAGGTCTTCATGACAAATACAAAAAGTGTCACGGATTATCGCCGGCAGCAACACTGAAGCGTTAGCTGGGTAAAAGGCTCCTTAAGAAGCTCCACACACACCGTGTTGCCCTCCTCCGAACACTGGTCGCCATCTTGGGGAAAATCGGAAGTTGCGCAAAGACTGGACCAGGAGCAACTGCGCAGCACAACCTCTCGGCCCGTGAGCGAAGAGGT
>WNWK01033649.1:0-20998 GCA_009830355.1 Cherax destructor | reverse complement strand
CCAAAGCTCTAAAGTACCATCAGGTACAATGTCAGTAAGTACAATACAGTGTAATACAGATATATGCAAATAAGAATATATGTTTGTATGAGTGAGCACCAGGTAACTCTAAGACTCGATCAACCAGTGTCCGACTGAACTTCTCATAAGCTAGCTTCTCTAACAAACTGACAATCAGAACAGCTTGATTGACCAGTAAATGACCAACTCGCATAACAGCAATATAACAGGCAACAGCAACACAGCGTCAGGAACCAGGAGATAGAAAACGACCCTAACTGGGGACCATCAATAGATCCTCCAAAACAGTCAAAAACCCCTTTTCTACTGAAGCTAGGTTCAGCATAAACAATCCCAAACTGTGGCGGTGCACAGATGCCTTATCAATTAGGTCAGGAGCTGTAGCAAGAGACCTGAGTTATTAAAGTGTCAATGTGACACACAACACGGTAAAACGTCGAAAATCACTGTCTAGTCTATCCTCTGTGAACAGAGTTACACAGAATTCTGAGAAGTATGTTTCGTCTCACCACCGAACACATACTCTACCACACAGAGTCTAAATGGCGAGAAAACAAGCAGAGACAGGAGAGAGGTGTTGTCTCAACGATGTCCAGCTGCGTAGTGTTTCTCGAGGAAGGAGCAGTGCCACCCACCTCGGTGGAATCACGTGACTCCTCCAGCAACAAGCCTAGTGTCATAATTTATAATAATACATCCTACTCAAATAAAAGCTAAGTCAAATATTAGTCCAATAATAGTATAAAGCACGATACTAACGATTTAGCTATTATCGAGAATATCAGCAATATAAAATTATAGAAAATGGAAATATACATTATACAATATTCTGGGGCCGATAGCTCCCTGTTCCATTACTTTTGTTTTTCATTTTGAATTTTTATTCTCACAAAAACAGAAGATTTACTGTTATGTATACAACTGCATCATTGTAAAAATGGTATAAATAATATCAGAGCACTTGTGCATGAATATAAGACTCGCCAGTTGATGTGTATTGGAGGCATGGTGTGATTTGTTTACTCTGAACATCGTCAAAATCGAACATTTTTGCTACTTTGAGCTCAATTTCAAGGTATTTGTCATTGTCATACCAATCAAAATCATCTCTATTTCTGTAATATATCTTCCATTCTATCAAATGAGACCAAGAAAACGAGAATACATCAATAAATACCATACAAAAATCGACTGCAAAGTAGCTGTTTTAATCGAAAAAACGGTCAGAGTTTTTTTCTCATTATGCAGTGTGTACTGCAGGATTTTTTTATACTGCGCACACTGACCACACAGACCCATTCTTTCATATGTATGCCTACCAGACGTTTTCTGCTTAAATTGAGGCCGCTAGAATTTGGGCGTACTAGTACGGCACCAACCCCTGCTCGTAAAACGTACTAGTACGGCACCGACCCCGAAAGGGTTAGGTTAACATTGCAGCAGTTATGTGAGCAGTTCCATGTTGCTGCTAAACTAGCAGACTTTTTCACTGAAGAGGACCCTGACAAAGCTAGAAGCAGGGCTTTGAAATGGAGTCTAGACCAGCTGATGATGCCTTACCATCAGCTGTATAATGTAATGCAGAATAAAAGAGCCCAGAGATCCATTACAGAATTTATGCACACTCCAATACAACCATCGACTTCAGCACCAGAACCTCTACCATCCACTTCTACCGACAACCAACAAGCATCCACCTCAGCCCAGTAGGGCCACACCATCCATATCCACTCTTCACTACCATCCACAAACATCATTACCCACAATTTAAGGTAAGAAATACTATTATTTCTATTGCATTTGTAGTCTTAAGCAGTAAATTGGTCTTCAGATGCATGATAGAACTGATAAATTGGCTAAGTTTCATGCTTTCAAAGAGGGGGTAGATTACAATCTTGGCTTGTCAGTTAGCAGTTTGAGAACAATAATACGAAAAGAACTTCAACTGAATTTTATTGACTTAAGACTCAGGGAGATTGACACCAGTCAGTCCATCTATCATCATTCTATCATGCAGGAGGAGCCACATGTCTATGGTGCATCCAACAAAATAAGCAGACTTGGATGTCACCACCGCCCGCCTCCGGCTGGGTTACAAGTATCTTTGGCAGGTTAAATCACCACCACCAGATGTAGACCAAACAAAATGTAAACTTTGTCAGTTGGATTATTGTCACACCCTGCGTCATTATGTACTGGAGTGTGACAAAATTAATGAATTCAGAGACAATTCACTCAGAAATGTTCTAGATATGTCAAAGTATTTTATCCACAGTGGTATATTACAGACCATTCTGGAAAAATACCCTGACTTTGCTCCCTGTAAGTAAAGCATTGCCACGTGTGTGTGCGCGCGTGTTGATTGCCATTTTGTCCTATGCACATGTTGATTGAAGGCTGGGCCTGTTGTGTGTGTGTGTGTATGTATATATGTATGTGTATGTGTGTGTGTGTGTGTATGTATATATGTGTGTGTATGTGTGTGTGTGTGTGTGTGTGTATATGTAAGTGTGTATGTATATGTGTGTGTGTGTGTGTGTGTGTGTGTGTGTGACCCAACAATAAAATTTGCACCAAGAACTCATTACAGTTGTGACCGGGTGTAGACTAGTGAATTGTTCATTGCTTTATAATTTGTTCATGATTGTAACCATGTATAAACGTAAGTAAGTAAATTTATTTACATGTTTCATTACCTTTGTAACTTGTGAGTTTATTACCTTTGTAGCTTGTTAGTTCATTACCTTTGTAACTTGCTCAGCTATCAAAACTTTAGGGTCCAGTCCCTGGACCCATTATGTACCTCTGTAATCTTTTGACTACTGCCCACAGGATGGGTATGGGGTGCATAATAAAGATATCAAACAAAACAACAAGCAGTAATATATCACGACAATGAACTACAATTACATATTCGCCTTCAATTTTTGCAAGATCTGTTGGTCTAATAAAACTTGTTTGGCTTTTTGGGGACTCCCATAAGTTCTTCTAATTATTTAACACTATTTTACCTAACAACATGTTTTCAATACCGTAACTACTGTGCTAAATGAGGGTCTACTGTACATCAGTGGCGTCATAACGGGGGACAGGGGGCTGACACCATAGAGCCTCTAAAGAAGGTGACACTAATGCTCAAAACATTGCTGCACCAACATACGAGAAAAATCCTTTGTTTGTATATAGCAATCAAGGATGTGGCAGCCATGTTTGGGGTCATTCAAACGAAGAATCTTGTGCAGCTACGGAAGAAGAATTAGAGATGATAGCTTCAAGACTCACAACCTTCTATAATGAAATACAGTGGATCCTCGGTTAGCGGCCGTAATCCGTTCCAGGAGCTAGGCCTTTAACCGAAATGGCCTTTATCCGAATTAATATTCCCCATAAAAATTAATGTAAATACAATTAATCCGTTCCAGACAAAAATATTCACACAAAAAAATTTCTTTAACAATTAAATTAGTATGACATACCTTTATTGAAGACTAATGCTGGCTTCTGGAAGATAGGGAGGAGGAAATAGAGAGGAGTTAGTTTTTGGAAGGGGAATCCCCTCCAAAAGGACTTCAGGTAACAAGTCCCTCTCTGGGGTTACTTCCCTTCTTTTTCTTTTAATGCCACTAGGACCAGCTTGAGAGTCACTAGAACCTTCTCTAGAAAAATAAGTGTCCAGAGTGCTCTGTTTCTGGCGCCTCTTTAACATTTCCCTGAAGTGGGACAAGGTTTTGTCACTAAACATGTTGCAGTTATGGCTTGTTTCAGCTTGGTCAGGATGGTGTTTTTCAACAAAACTTTGTAACCTATTCCACATTCCACACATTTCCTTAATAACTGAAGAAGGCACCTCCTCTCTCTCTCCCTCCTCCTGTGAAGCAAGTTCCTGAGCTGTGGTCTGTTGCTGTTCCAGATGAAGCTCTTGCAGCTCTTCAGTTGTTAGCTCTACCCTGTGGTCCTCCACCAACTCTTCCACATCCTCACCACTCACCTCCAACCCCAGGCTGTTCCCCAATGTCACAATATCTTCCACAACAAGCACAGGGTCGTCAGCTGCAAATCCTTCAAAATCCCTCTGTTGGACACAATCTGGCCACAGTGGTCTCCAAGCAGAGTTCAAAGTCCTGGTAGTCACTCCCTCCCAAGCCTTATCTATAAGGCCTATGCAGTTGTAGATATTGAAGTGATTCTTCCAGAACTCTCTAAGGGTCAATTCAGTGTCTGAAGTCATTTCAAAGCACTTGTGAAACACTGCTTTGGTGTACAGTTTCTTGAAGTTAGAAATGACCTGCTGGTCCATGGGCTGGAGAAGAGGAGTGGTGTTAGGAGGCAAGAACTTCACTTTTATAAATTTGAAGTCCCTAGACATTTGGTCTTTCAAGTCTGGAGGATGTGCAGGAGCATTGTCCAGTACCAGGAGGCACTTGAGTCCCAAATTGTTATCCTGAAGGTATATTTTCACACTTGGGCCAAACACATCATCAACCCAATCTTTGAAAATTGACCTTGTGACCCATGCATTTTGACTTGATTTCCACATCACACACAATCTTTTCTTGTGAACATTGTGTTTCTTGAACACTCTGGGATTTTCAGAGTGATACACGAGTAAAGGCTTCACTTTGAAATCCCCACTTGCATTGCTACACAACATGAGAGTTAGCCTGTCTTTCATAGGCTTGTGTCCACGCAGTTTCTTTTCCTCCTGCGTGATGTAGGTCCTGTTGGGCATTTTCTTCCAAAACAGGCCTGTTTTGTCACAGTTAAACACTTGTTGGGGTTTCAGATTTTCACTTTATGTAGTCCTGAAATTCCTGCACAAACTTTTCAGCAGAATGTTTGTCTGAACTTGCAGCCTCACCATGCCTTACAACACTATGTATGCCACTACGCCTCTTAAATCTCTCAAACCAGCCTTTGCTGGCCTTAAATTCACTACCAGCAGCACTTGTTCCAGGAGTTTTTTTCACAAGATCTTCATGCAAACGCCTTGCCTTCTCACAAATAACAGACTCCACTACACTGTCTCCCACTATTTGTTTTTCTTTAATCCACAATAATAATAACTTTTCCATTTGTTCCATTATTGGTGACCTTTGTTTTGTAAGCACATTTACTCCTTTGGCAACATCAGCCTCCTTAATCTGTTCTTTCTTTGACAGGATGGTTGTAATTGTTGATTTGTTTTTCCCAAACATCCTGGCAAGTTCCAGCACCCGCATACCACTCTCATATTTCTCAATCACTTCTCTCTTAAATTCCATGGTATTTCTCACTCTCTTTGCCACAGGAACTTTACTAGGAACTTTCTTGGGAGCCATGGTTACTTATTTCGCAGATGCACTGGCAAAAAACAATGGAAAACAAGTGAAATGTTTGTATGAATGAGCAGAAGCTTCCTTACGTACCGAGAGACACAAACAAACTGAAGCGCAAGCGTCCCCAGCCGGCGGGTTGACGCGTCCAATACGGCTGCTAACCGGAATAACGGCCGCTAACCGGGAACCGTAAAACCGGCCGCTAACCGAGTTGGCCGCTAACAGGAACGGCCGCTAACCGAGGGTCCACTGTATGCAAAAATGAGCTCATGCTTGAGATACCAAGACTAAGGAGACACCTGCAAGCTGCTGATGTTCATCTTAGAAAAGTTAAGCACTGGACTGCATTAGATGCACTAACATTCATAGCTGAATGGAATTTCATTGAATCTCTTCCAACTCTCACACTCTGCCTGAGGTTGTTCCTTACTATATGTGTTTCTGTGGCTTCTTGTGAAAGGAGTTTCTTGAAGTTGAAGCTGATTAAAAACTATTTACGGTCCACAATGAGTCAGTTCAGAATCTCTGACTTAGCAATGTTATTTTTTATTTTTTATTAACACATCGGCCAATTCCCACCAAGGCAGGGTGGCTCGAAAAAGAAAAACTTTCATCATTCACTCCATCACTGTCTTGCCAGAGGGGTGCTTTACACTACAGTTATAAAACTGCAACATTAACACCCCTCCTTCAGAGTGCAGACACTGTACTTCCCATCTCCAGGACTCAAGTCCGGCCTGCCGATTTCCCTGAATCCCTTCATAAATGTTACTTTGCTCACACTCCAACAGCACGTCAAGTATTAAAAACCATTTGTCTCCATTCACTCCTATCAAATACGCTCACACATGCTTGCTGGAAGTCCAAGCCCCTCGCACACAAAACTTCCTTTACCCCCTCCCTCCAACCTTTCCTAGGCCGACCCCTACCCCGCCTTCCCTCCACTACAGATTTATACACTCTCGAAGTCATTCTGTCTCGTTCCATTCTCTCTACATGTCTGAACCACCTCAACAACCCCTCCTCAGCTCTCTGGATAATAGTTTTGGTAATCCCGCACCTCCTCCTAATTTCCAAACTCCGAATTCTCTGCATTATATCTGACAATGTTATCCATAGAAAATGGGTCAGTTGACAGCATTGATTTTGATGTGATAGATGATTTTGCAGGATTGAAGGCAAGGAAATATAAGATCTGATTCATTGAGGTGTTATCTGTACTCATGGTCAAATTGGAACTAGTGTTTCTCTGATATTGCAATGTTTTTCTTTATTTTTCAAGTTTTTTTTTTTTTTGCATTGTTGAAGATGAATAAATGTAGGATCTGTTGCTTGTACTCGAAGTGGTATTTGAGTTTATGTTTCCTCAATATTACTATGATTATTCATTTTATCATTAATAAAGTTAAGAAGTATTCTCCTGTTTGGTTTATGGCCCCTAAACGTTCTCATTGCTAAACATTAGTCATTGGGCATGCAGTAGTGACATAACTGGAGTTTACTCCCCCCTTCCCCCGCCCTAGAACGCAGGTGGGAGAGATACATTAATATATACACTTTGAAAATCCTAGAGGGATTAGTACCAAACTTGCTCACGAGTCACTCCCTACAAAAGCAAAAGACTCGGCAGGTGATGCAACATCCCCCCAATGAAAAGCAGGGGTGCCACTAGCACATTGAGAGACAACACAATAAGTGTCAGGGGCCCAAGACTGTTCAACTGCCTCCTAGCATACATAAGGGGGATTACCAATATACCCCTGGCTGTCTTCAAGCAGGCACTGGACAGGCACCTAAAGTCGGTACCTGACCAGCCAGGCTGTGGTTCGTACATTGGACTGCGTGCGGCCGGCAGTGATCAGGCCCTGATCCACCATGAGGCCTGGTCACAGACCGGGCCACAGGGGCGTTGACCCCCGGAACTCTCTCCAGGTAAACACCAGAGATGCCGCCCCGGGTGACACCAACCCTAGCAACGCCACTGATATACATTCATTATAATCTCTTTGATACAGTCTTTTTGTATGCATTTAATGTTCTTAAATATATATATGTAATGTTTATTGCCCTTGTGGTCTTAAGTTAGGCTTAAGTTTGCCCAAGATACTCTGCATAACCATGGGCTGTCTACACCTGGAGTTTACCTGGAGAGAATTCCAGGGGTCAACGCCCCTGCAGCCCGGTCTGTGACCAGGCCTTATGTTGGACCAGAGCCTGATCAACCAGGCTGTTACTGCTGGCCGCACGCAGTCCAAAGTACGAACCACAGCCTGGCTGGTCAGGTACCGACTTTAGGTGCCTGTCCAGTGCCTGCTTGAAGACAGCCAGGGGTTTGTTGGTAATCCCCCTGATGTATGCTGGGAGGCAGTTGAACAATCTTGGGCCCCTGACACTTATTGTGTTGTCCCTCAACGTGCTAGTGGCACCTCTGCTTTTCATTGGGGGGATGTTACATCGCCTGCCGAGTCTTTTGCTTTCGTAGGGAGTGATTCTCGTGTGCAAGTTTGGTACTAGTCCCTCGAGAATTTTCCACTTGTATATAATAATGTATCTCTCCCGCCTGCGTTCTAGAGAGTACAAGTTTAGGAACTTCAAGCGTTCCCAGTAATTGAGGTGGTTTATCGCAGTTATGCGTGCCGTGAAGGTTCTCTGCACATTTTCAAGGTCAGCAATTTCACCCGCCTTGAAAGGTGCAGTTAGTGTGCAGCAATATTCCAGCCTAGATAGAACAAGCGATCTGTAAAGTGTCAACATGGGCTTGGCATCCCTGGTTTTGAAGGTTCTCATTATCCATCCTGTCATTTTTCTAGCAGATGTGGTTGCTACGGTGTTATGGTCCTTGAAGGTGAGATCCTCTGACATGATCACTCCCAGGTCTTTGACATTAGTTTTTCGCTCTATTGTGTGGTTGGAATTAGTTTTGTACTCCAATGAGATTTTAATTTCCTCACATTTTCCGTATCTGAGTAATTGAAATTTCTCATCATTGAACTTCTGTATAAACAGTTTATATGTGGAAATAAACTTTAAATTTGAATACTATACTGTGCAGTTACATACACAACCTCAACTCATCTATGGATTTGTAAGTCTGAAATGCTTTACTTGACTATGGGGTATACCAAGTATGTATCCTTAAATTATAGTTTCTTAAATTGTGCATATGTATTATCTTGTTTATTTCCAAAGGTCAATCTTTGAGAAAAGTTTGGATTGATTTTTGTCTGTGTTGGTATCAATTTGCCTTTTTTTATGGAAGAAACTGGGAAAATTAGAATACATACTGATTTCGTGCAATAATTTTCGAGTGCCTCGTCTGATTAACTTCAACCCTCCAGTTTTGATAATTTAACTTATATGATGCTTCAAACTTTTGTGCCGATGAATTTTAGGATACAGTGGACCCCCGGAAATCGAACAGCTTCCAACTTGAACTATTATGTAAGTGTATTTTTGTAAGTGCTTTTGTAAGTGTATTTTTGGGGGTCTGATATAGACTAATCTAATTTACATTTGTCCTTATGGGAACAAATTCGTTCGGTAACGGCACTAGAACAGCATTCTGGAACGAATTATGTTCGATTTCCGGGGGTCCACTGTATTTTGGGTGTCCTGTAGCTCGGTTGGTAGCGCACTTAGCTCACACACTGAGGTCCATTGTTCGATTCCCGGCTGTATAACCCTTGTAGGTTTAGTGCTTCTTTTTTATTATAATAATTATAATGTTCGATTCCCAGTACTGGTGGAAACACTAGGATGTGTTTCCTTAATGCACCTGCCATCCATGTTCGCTTATCAGTAAAATAGGTACGTACCTAGGTGTTAGTCAACTGGTGTGGGTTGCATCCTGGGACAAATTGACCTAATTTGCCCGAAATGCTCTTCATAACAAGGGACTTTCTGTATAGTAGTACAGTGGACCCCCTGGTGTTCGTAGTCATCGGAGTTCGTAAAATTCAGAGTTAGTAACATTTTTTCATAAAAATATTGGTTCGGTGATCGTAGATCGTAATTCGTCCCAGATGCGTATGCCTGGCCCGAGTGGCCCGACGCACCATTCTCAGTCAGTGTGCTATTGCTTACCAGCAAGTGAAGGTCACCCCATGCATTCATTCGATACATTTCGTCATTATTCCATTGATTTTAGTGTTTACAACTGCTAAATAAGCCACCATGGGCCCAAAGAAAGCTCCTAGTGCCAGCCCTGTGGTAAAGAGTGTAGCAGGCATGCAGGGAGTGTAGCAGGTATGCAGGGAGTGTAGCAGGCATGCAGGGAGTATAGCAGGCATGCAGGGAGTGTAGCAGGCATGCAGTATGCATGCAGTGAGTAGCAGGCATGCAGGGAGTGTAGCAGGCATGCAGGGAGTGTAGCAGGCATGCAAGGAGTGTAGCAGGCATGCAGGGAGTGTAGCAGGCATGCAGGGAGTGTAGCAGGCATGCAGAGAGTGTAGCAGGCATGCAGGGAGTGTAGCAGGCATGCAGGGAGTGTAGCAGGCATGCAGGGAGTGTAGCAGGCATGCAAGGAGTGTAGCAGGCATGCAGGGAGTGTAGCAGGCATGCAGGGAGTGTAGCAGGCATGCAGAGAGTGTAGCAGGCATGCAGGGAGTGTAGCAGGCATGCAGGGAGTGTAGCAGGCATGCAGGGATTGTAGCAGGCATGCAGTGAGTGTAGCAGGCATGCAGGGAGTATAGCAGGCATGCAGAGAGTGTAGCAGGAAGGGGATTCCCCGTCCAAACAAGGAAAAAAACTTCCATCCTCTCCCCTCCTCCCGTCTTCCACACATCAACAACTCTTCAATAAAGGTAAGTGACATGTTATTATACTTTTATTCTTCATGTCTCATTGTTTTCTGTGTAATTTAATGTAAATTTAATGTACAAAATTTTTTTATTTTAATACTTTTGGATGTCTGGAACGGATTAATTGAATTTCCATTATTTCTTATGGGGAAAATAGATTCGGAGTTAGTAATATTCGGTGTTAGTAACGCCCTCTGGAACGGATTAATTACGAACTCCAGGGGTCCACTGTATGTCATTGATGTCAGCTAGGCCTGTATAGCTTGTATATGTACTTGTAGAAATAAAGATTATTATTATTATTGGTCTCTGCGATAACAAGAGAATGCTTCATCAGTTTAACTTTAAAGTTGGTGTTTCTTAGTGGATGGTTTGAATTAGATTTTGGCTTTGTATATTCTAATTTACCGTTTTTTATTAATTTCCTTCAAATCTTCATTAATAATATATTTAATATTTATTATTAATATATTTAATATTTATTAAATATTTAACTACATTACAAATGTATGCTTCACTCTGTGCTATTCTTTGTGCATGCATTGAGGTACAGGGACTGGGGTTATACAATACAGAATACCTTTTCAGATCATGCAGTGACAGAAATACATCTAGTTTGTTTGCCATTTATTACTAATGGCTGCTTTTCCTCCATTGCAGACTGCGCTGATATCCTGGGTAGGACATGGCATCAGAACCAACGGGGTGCAGTCCCCCACACCAGCAGAATGTGTTAGAGACTTGCTGCAAGCGGCGACTTTGCTCTGAGGAGGACTCTAGTGCAGAACCTGATGTAAAGAAGGTTATCTTGGAGTATGATGTGTCCTCTAAAGCATCTCTGAGTGTTGGTCTCTCAGGTCCTGCAAGTGAGTCTGGTGTGTCCTCTAAAGCATCCCTGAGTGATGGTATTCCAGGTTCTGAAAGTGAGTCTGGTGTGTCTTCTAGAGCATCCCTGGGTGATGGTGTTCCAGGTCCTACAAGTGAGACTGGTGTGTCTTCTAGAACACTACTGTCTAATGGTACTGCAGATCTTGCAAGCAAGTCTGGTGTGTCCTTTAGAGCATCCATGAGTGATGGTGTTCCAGGTCCTGCAGGTGAGTCTGTTGCATGTCAGGGTGACTCTTATACCCCCTCCTTTCCACAGGAAATCTTCTAGGACAACTGATGTGCCTTGCTCTCTGGGGAGTTTCCAGTTAGTACCCTTATTAAGGGGCTTGCAAGGCAGTTACCAAAGTAGCACTGGTGAGAGGAATTTTATCAGAACGTTTTTTTCCCGTGGACAAGCTTCTTCAGTCTTCTTCATTGACTGAAGAAACTTGCCCACAGGCGAAAATGTATCAGTAAAGTTCCTCTTTGCAAATGTGTTTTTTTTTTCATCAGCTTTGTGCCATTTGTCTCCATAGGTTTGGTCATGGACTGGGCTGCAGGGGCATTGACCCCTGGAACACCCTCCAGGTAAACATAAGAACATAAGAAAGGAGGAACACTGCAACAGGCCTGCTGGCCCATACTTAGCAGGTCCATGTCAAAACCAACCCACCGACAAAACTATTTGTCCAACCCATCCTCATCCAAGCAACAAGCCCCGACAACATCCCCCTCCCCCAACCATTGTGCAAGTCCCGTTCAAATCCAACCCCTCTCACTCACAAGAACACAGAGATAAGAAACACTGCAGATAGCCAACTGGTCAACACTAGGCAGGTCCCCCCTCAAACCCAAAACCAGTCCCACAAACAAAAACTCCTACCCAACCCACCTACTCCATCCATGGAATATGCTTTGATAATCAGGGCACTATAAAAGAGGGTACTGAAGGAGCTGAAGCACCTGGTCCATCACAAGAGCACCAAAGGAGCTGAAGCACCTGGTCCATCACCAGGGCACTGAATGAGCCAAAGCACCTGGTCCATCACCAGGGCACTGAATGAGCCTAAGCACCTGGTCCATCACCAGGGCACTGAATGAACCTAAGCACCTGGTCCATCACCAGGGCACTGAATGAGCCTAAGCACCTGGTCCATCACCAGGGCACTGAGGGAGCCAAAGCACCTGGTCTATCACCAAGGCACTGAATGAGCTGAAGTACCGGGTCCATCACCAGGCCGTTGAAGGAGCAGAATCACCTGGTCCATCACCAGGGAACTGAGGGAGTTGAAGCACCTGGTCCATCACCAGGGCACTGAGGGAGCCGAAGCACCTGGCCGAAGCTGTACAAGAATTTGTATACAATACCAACAAGATGAAAATTAGAGACATGCAATATCTGGATATTTTTATTGTAGACGTTTGACCATCCAGTGAAGAATCTTCACGACTACCCACCAAGTATAGTAATGCTGGTGGCCAGCCTAGGTGGTAGATGTTATTTTACTAGCCAGATTACCATTTTACTAGCCGGATTACCATCGCACAAGCTTTGTGAGGATAGTCATACTAAGGCGCCAGTTACAGGGAATAGGCTTGACCCTCTATATGGTCCTTACTCTATGCAAGGATGGATGTTGCCATGGTTTGCCAGAAAGGTTTAGGAGTGGAAAGGAAGGGGAAGGGGTGCATTTCTTGGAAGCAGAGGCATAGCCAAGTTCTAACATCAGTGGGAACCAGCTTATTACTGGTGTGAATGAAGGGCCTCATTTGCATACAGGGTTACTACAAGTTGCACTGGAATTCAGCCAGTGAGAGTGAGGAGGTGGGCTCCAGGGAAGGCTACTTTGTAACTAGGGTCCACCCTGGAGATTCAATTCAGATGGTTAACATCAGTTCAGCTGGTTATCATCAGTTACTACAAGTTGCACTGGAATTCAGCCAGTGAGAGTGAGGAGGTGGGCTCCAGGGAAGGCTACTTTGTAACTAGGGTCCACCCTGGAGATTCAATTCAGATGGTTAACATCAGTTCAGCTGGTTATCATCAGTTCAGCTGTTTAACATATATGAGAGCTCTGTCCTCTATATGGGTGTAATAATATTGGTAGAATTACCGACAATATGTTAAGTAAAAGGACACAAATGCAACTAATGTGACATTTTATTGTGGCAACGTTTCGCTCTCCAGGAGCTTTCTCAAGCCGTTTTTCTACTGCAGCCCAGCCTTGGGTTAGGCTTGTTTGGTGCTTCTCTGATCAACCAGGCAGTTGCTACTGGTGGCCCACTGTCCCACATGTGCATCACAGCCTACTTGATCCAGCACAGGTAACGGCTTGAGAAAGCTCCTGGAGAGCGAAACGTTGCCACAATAAAATGTCACATTAGTTGCATTTGTGTCCTTTTACTCTATATGGGTGTATAAATTGTAACTTAAGGGTACCAATTCTTATGTTCTCTCTAGTTAAAATACTCAATATTGCAGTAAACCCCTTGATATAATGGACTAATAGGGGAAGTCGTTATATCGGAATAATGTTAAAAAATAGCAATAAAATGTACTAAATTACTGTATGCCTAATATAGTACTAACAAACAATTTACAGATGTAAATTTAAAGTACAATTTACCCAGTGGATTTTTCCCATAATTTTAAAAGTCTGTTATATTGAGGGTCTAATGTATGGTACCATTTAAGCCTGTTGTAAATATTGTACACCATATATTTGTAAATAATATTGATGGTGAGAATATGTGGGTGTTCAAAAGTAGATACTATCTGGTTTTTTCTTTACAGCAAGCTTTAACAGGGCTTTTAAAAGTACCTGTGATTGAAATACCTACCCTTTGCTTTTGCCTTTGCCTTTGTTGACTTTCGAGAGTCTTACTACTCTTGGAGCCCTCCCTACCCTTCCTTTATCACTCACTATCCTCCCTTCACTCCTTATCCATCCTTCATTCCTTCCTTACCCTTTCTTCATCACTCTCTACCCCTTCTTAACTCCCTACCTCTCCTTCACCCCCTACCCCTCCTTCACCCCCTACCCCTCCTTCATCCCCTACCCCTCCTTCATTCCATCCCTATCCATCCTTCACTCCCCCTCTACCCTTACTTCACTCCCCCCTCAACCCTTCCTTCACTCCCTACCCTTCTTTCATTCCCTATCTACCCTTCACCCCCTACCTCTCCTTCACCCCTACCCCTCCTTTATTCCATTCTTACCCATCCATCACTCCCCCTCTACCCTTCCTTTAATTCCTCTCTATCCCTCCTTCACTTCTATTTTACTCTACACGGAGTAAAATGTACCAAGAGCTTTGTTGGCAATGTGTATTAGGAATGTATTGGATGTGAAAATTTAGATATCTGCAGATGCTGATGTGTATACGGATGTCTTACTCATTCTGCAAATGCGAGTGTGGATGCAGATGTAAGAAATTGTGCGGATGTTTTGCGGATTTCGGATGCGGATGTATATGCAGATATCTGTTTGCAGTGAAATACGGATGCGGATACGAATGTAAGAAATTGTGCGGATGTTCCACGTATGCGGATATCTGATACATCACTAATGTGTATCTTTGCATTACAGCTTCTTAAATGTTGATTTTGTTTTCTTCTGTAGGAAGTTGCACAAGAGCGATGGCTGCCACACACACTGGCGTCTCTAAGATACCTGATATGGCTGGTGAAGCAGGACCGCCTGTAAGTTATTACTGATTTTTTTTATTAACACATTGGCCGTTTCTCGTTAAGGCAGGGTGACCCGATGAAGAAACACTTTCATCATCATTCACTCCATCACTGTCTTGCCAGAGGCATGCCTACACTACAGTTAAAAAACTGCTTTTAAAAAGCTGCTTTTAAATTCCTTACCATTGATGGGTTTCGAGAGTTTTTCTACTGCAGCCCAGCCTTGGGTTAGGCTTGTTTGGTGCTTCTCTGATCAACCAGGCAGTTGCTACTGGTGGCCCACTGTCCCACATGTGCATCACAGCCTACTTGA
This sequence comes from Cherax destructor, assembly GCA_009830355.1. Lineage (NCBI taxonomy): Eukaryota > Metazoa > Arthropoda > Malacostraca > Decapoda > Parastacidae > Cherax > Cherax destructor. Next base: position 5,992 of record WNWK01033649.1, on the reverse strand, counting down.
TCCAGCACAAGAGTTGAATTTACAGGCAAAGATCTGTTATCCTACCTCAGCTCACTCCAGAGCACATTCCTATCCAAGCTGTACTACCACTTCTCCGAGGATGTGATCTGCAACACTTGGCTAATACCCGGTAGGTATTTGCTGTAAAGTGAACAAGGGCAGCAGGTATTAGTAAAATGACTATCTCCACCCACCCCAGGATTGAAGTTGAACCCTTTCATTGTGACTCATCCATTTATGATGTTCCAAATTTCTGCCAATTCACAGAATAAATTGAATTAATTTTACTTATCGCTGAGATTAAATTTTCCTGTAAATATTGATGTAGTTACTGTCCAGTGATTTTTTGAATATCAGAATACAGGCACTGTGCTTCCCACCTCCAAATGCTCGAAATGCACTTCATGCTAGTCTACCTGGAGGGTGTTCCGGGGGTCAACGCCCCTACAGCCCAGTCCTTGACCAGGCCTTTAATTAAAGTTAGGAATTGAACATTCCACAAATAAAAAGACAAGAAGATTTTAGCCAGATGTGGCTTTCTTTTGTGCCTAATAATACTACATGTAAACAACATTATCTTTATACTAAAAAGAAATAAAGCATTTGAATTTAAGTAAGGCAATGATATGTGGGATTCCTGCTAGTTTGATCTTTTTTAGCAGTGCTGTAATGATTGTTACACCACCCAGAGGAAGGTTGACAATATGGTTGCAGAAGAAAACTGGTGGTTGCCTGTTGATATTGTAATAGCATGTGATGGTTGACTGTTGATATTGTAATAGCATGTGATGGTTGACTGTTGATTCAGTAGTAGCATGTGATGGTTGACTGTTGATATTGTAATAGCATGTGATGGTTGACTGTTGATTCAGTAGTAGCATGTGATGGTTGACTGTTGATTCAGTAGTAGCATGTGATGGTGTACCTCACTCTACTTTTTTGGTTCACTCTTGTTTCCTCTATGACTTCCCTTGATGATCCCAGTGTGATTGTTGTGGTTATTCTTTTTGGTTTGCTCATAGTCCTTTGTGACCTCCCCTGATGACCCAAGTGTGTCTGTTGTGGTGGTTGTCAGCTTTGCAGACCTCTGGCTTCCTTGATTGATGTAGCACTATCTCTGATCTCCTTTGTAGAAGGAGGGTGTCAAGTCTGTCCGGCTCCTGTGTATGGTTCTGTCACTTAGCAAGGATCTTGCTGACCTCCTATCTGGAAGGGTGTTTATAACCTTGGTAAATGGTACTGGTAAATGGGTTTAGAAAGTCACCAATGCCAACACTAAGACTGAAAAGTTTTCTAATAAATGTGTCCTAGTGTTTTGCTCACTAGTCTATGCGAAGGGTTTTGTTAAAACCATCCTGGTGCTGAACTTGGTATGGTTCTGACACTGGCAAGGGTCTTTGTGACTGCCTGTCTTCCATAGTGTTGTTAAGATTATCCTGATGCTGAACTTGGTATGGTTCTGATACACTGGCAAGGATGTGATGCAAGATCAGTTTTCAGTTTTAATTGCCCATTCTTTTATTGTAACACACGTGAGTTTCAGGACTTACTTCCCATGGGTTCAAACCCCACCCCTTCCCTGATTTGTCTGCAGTTGTGTTCTTACGATTTCGTGAGTTGAGTCTTACTTTTTTTGTATTTTGTTCATCTAGAATTTTTATTTTTTCATAATCAGACAGTTGATATCTAAAACCCCCAATGGTAATAATGAAACTAAGTTGCATTGTTTGACTTTATTGGGTTATCATTATGTAAAATCAACACAATTAATACCTTTGTATACTCACACCATTTACATGCCCTCAGAAACATTTTACTAAATATATTTATGCTACTGTAAATGTGAGAAAAGGTTCTGTCTCATGAATAAAAATCTGTCTCATGAATAGAAATTAAGCATCCACAAAGTGCATTAGACAACCTGGATTTTCATTTTTTAACTCCTTCACTATCAGTAGCCCCAAAGTTAGAAGTCCTAACAGTGTTAGGAATTTTCGGAAAAAGTAATTATTTTTTCTTCTGAAATGGTAGGGAATCTTTTTCTGAAGGTCATGACACCAAAAATAAGAAATTTGATGGAAAACTTGAAGAATCATGCAGGCGCAAAGTTGGCGGTCGGTACAATTTACGCATTAGTGATTCCGCTCACTTTGAGTCATATTTTAAGCCAATTCCTTTGCTCAATTTGACAAAATTCTTAGCTGTTTCATATGTGTGCATTTGATTCTATCAAGTGAGTACAATAAACCACCCATTTAAGTATCAGAACTACCCTATAAAGTGCACAGAAGTTAGTAATTTGGCCAATTATACACAAATTTCAAGAAATTCCAATTTAAAAGTCCAAAATAAACACTAGGCATTCCAGGCACTAAATCAGCATTTCCTCTATTCATTAATCACATCCCCAGGCCTCTTCTACAGATGCTCTTCTTTTGCAGCAGAGGCATTCCCACATGAAAGAGGTTAAGAGGGCACATGATTTTGCAGGAAGGTGGATTTGACTTTGCAGCGCGAACCTACCAGCTGGAGCTGTTTGAGGAAGCCAGGAAGCGAAACTGCATCCTGGTTCTGGGTACAGGATCTGGCAAGACCTTCATATCTATCCTTCTCATCAAGGAGCTGGCTGAGCAGGTAATGTTGACACATGTTGCAAGACTAATGTATTATGAAGGTGCTGGTTGAGCAGGTAATGTTGACACATGTTGCATGACTAATGTAGTGTGAAGGTGCTCGTCGAGCAGGTAATGTTGATACATGTTGCAAGACTAATGTATTTTCCTGAAGGTGCTGGCTGAATGGCTAATGCTGACACATGTTGATGAAAAATATAATTTTTTTCTATATTCTCTTTATTATTAAGATGAATTGCTGCTTATCCCTGTAGTATTCTATGTAGTTGAGGGAACTTTTAATTTTTTGTAGGGGTTTAAACTATGTACTGTAATTCTTAACTAAATAGAAACCTGCCCAAGATTTAAACCATTTATTGTGAGACTCTGAATATATTCATTTTCTTGATCTTAAACCCTAGAAGAAGCTGCCTAAGCTTCAAACCATTGTATTGTGAAGCTCTGAATGAATGCATCTTTTTTGAGTGGAAAGTGATAGATATTGCTGGATATACAGACTTTTATTATGAATAGAAGAACTCTCCCTCTTAAAGATGAGTTCCTGGTTTTTAGTTAGTTTAATATCATTATTATGCACCCCATACCTATCCTGTGGGCAGTAGTCAAAAGATTACAGAGATACATAATGGGTCCAGGGACTGGATCCCATAGTTATGATAGCTGAACTAGTTATGAAGGTAATGAACTCCAGGTAGATCTGGTCACAATCATGGCAAGTTACAAAGGTAATGAACCATCTACACTCCTATACATGGTTATTATCATGAACAAATGAACTCGGGTAGATCTTGTCACAATCATGAACAAGTTACAAAGGTAATGAGATCCATGTAGAGCTGGTCACACTCATGACAAGTTACAAAGGTAATGAGTCATTTACACATCTATACATGGCTACAATCATGAACAAATTACAAAGTAATGAGAACCAGGTAGATCTGGTCACACTCATGACAAGTTACAAAGGTAAGAAACATCCACATGTCTATATATGGCTACAGTCATGAACAAATTACAAAGCAATGAGCCATAGACACGTAAAAAAATATATATACAGTGGTACCCCGGTTTACGATATTTTTTCGTTCCAGAATGCTGTTCAAGTGCCATTACCAAACAAATTTATCCCCATAAGGAATAATGTAAAATAGACTAGTCCTTTTAGACCCCCAAAAATATACTTACAAAAGCATTTAAAAAAATAAACTTACATAAAAGGGCGAGTTTGGGGACCATCGTAAACCGGGGTACCACTGTATATACAGTGGACCCCCGAGTAACGTAAAAACTTCATCAGAAGCCTGCTCAAGTGCCATTACTGAATGAATTTACTCCCTTAACCCTTTGGGGGTCGACAGGCCTTCTTGGAAACCTATTCCTGGGGTTGAAAAATTTTTGGAAAAAAAAATAATAATTTTTTCTTATGAAATGATAGAGAATCTTTTTTCCGATCATAACGCCACCAAAATTATGAAATTTGATCGAAAACTAACGGAATTATGCTTTCGCGAAGTTAGCGGTATCGATGACATTTACGCATCGGCGATTTCGCCCACTTTGAGCCCTATTTTCGGCAAATTCCAATGTTTCAGTCTACTAAAATTATAGCTATTTCGCTAAAACTCCATTTCTTCTATCGACTGAGTACAAGAAACCACCTATTTATCAATTTTCACTACCAAAAATAGTGGTCAGAAAATGGCAATTTGGCCAATTTCACACAAATTTCAAACGATGCCAATTTCAAAATAGGGTCCAGAATAAACAAGGCAGACATTCCTGGCACTAAAATAACATCTTCTCTGTTCATTAGTCACGTCTCCAGGCCCCTCTTACATTACTTTTGCTTTTCATTTTGAATTTTTATTCTCAAAAAATAGAAGATTTACTGTTATGTATACAACTGCATCATTGTAAAAATGGTATAAATAATATCAGAGCACTGGTGCATGAATATTAGACTCGCCAGTTGATGTGTATTGGACGCATGGTGTGATTTGTTTACTCTTGAACATCGTCAAAAATCGAACATTTTCGCTACTTTGAGCTCAATTTCAAGATACTTGTCATTGTCAAACCAATCAAAATCATCTCTATTTCTGTAATATATCTTCCATTCTATCAAATGAGACCAAGAAAACGAGAATACATCAATAAATACCATACGAAAATAGACTGCAAAGTCGCTGTTTTAAACGAAAAAAAATGGTCGGAGTTTTTTTTCTCTCATTATGCAGTGTGTGGTGCAGGATTTTTTTTATACTGCACACACTGACCACATAGACCCATTCTTTCATATATAGGGCTACCAGCCGTTTCCCACTTAATTTGAGGCCACTAGAATTTACGCGTACTAGTACGGCACCAACCCCTGCTCGTAAAACGTACTAGTACGGCACCGACCCAGAAAGGGTTAAGGAATAATGTCATGTAGGTTAGTCTATTTCAGACCCCCAAAAATACACTTCCACAAGCACTTACAATATTATACATACATAATTGTACGATTTCCGGGGTGTTTGTTACTCGGGGGTCCATTGTATATACCAAGCTTTAATAGATTTCACTCAGAAAATTAATTTTCAATCATTTGTCGCATTCTAGGGAGTGCATTTATTGCCCCAATAACTGATGTTGCTAGTTTCTTGTCCCTCCCTGGTGGGACAGCCAGACAGTCATTTCAAACAGCAGCAGGCTGTGCCAGGATCCGCCGCTCGCAGGGGCACCACTGACCCTCCCCAAGAGGCCAGCAACCCTGCTAGCAGCCCGAGGGAGAGCTGCTATGGGGACGGCTCGGCGTCCTGGTGGACATCAGTTTGATTGCAGATCCCAGGTCTTCTGCAGAGGTGAAGTAGCGGCAGCTGCCACCTCTGTCTGCTGGGAGGGGCCATTGGCTGCTCCCAACCAAACAAACAAACAAACAAACAAACAAATTTTATTTCATTGCAGGTTACATGGGTATGGGAAATTACAATGTAAATTGAGTGCAAGGAGAGCCACTGACATGCCATGGCATTAGGGGCAGCTTATTCTAGTCCTTAAAAACTATGTACTTAATATTAGAGAAATTTATTGAGTTTATTCTAGTTAAAAATTATTTTCAAAATTACAATATGATGAAATTTTACTGTGTTAAGATTCTTGAATGATAATATGGAATTGAGATTATCTTAAGGAAAATAACATTGAGCATTTTTGACATTAACTTATAATATGAGTAGGGGGTAACATAATAGTAACATATTATTAAAAATTGAGATTATCGATAGGAAAGTAACAATGAGCATTTTTCAAAGTAGTTTATAGCATGATCATTTAGGTTTGGGTGAGTAGGTGGTTTTTGAGTTGAGTCTTAAATT
>WNWK01033648.1:0-20999 GCA_009830355.1 Cherax destructor | reverse complement strand
CTCAGAGCCGATAAACCAGGCGTTACTCCTGGCCGCACCCCGACGTACAACCCACACCCCGGCTGGTCAGGCCTGATTTTGGGTGCCGGGCCAGCTTGGAAGGGGGGTCGGTAACCCCCTTTAAGTACGCTGGGAGGCATTTGAACAGTCTTGGGCCCCTGACACTTATTGTGTTGTCTCTAACGTGGTAGTGGCACCTTTTTTTCATTGGGGGATGTTGCATCGTCTGCCGAGTCTTTTGTTTCATGGGAGTGACTCTGTGGCAAGTTTGGTACTAATCCCTCTGGTTTTTCCCAAATGTATAAATAATGTTCCCGCCTGCGTTCTGGGGAGTACAGGTTTAGGAACAAAGCGTTCCCAGAAATTTGGGGGTGGTTTATCGCAGTTATCCCTGAAGGTTCTCTGTACATTTTCAGTTCAGCAATTTCACCGCCTTGAAAGGTGCAGTTAGTGTGCAAATTTTCCCAACCTAGATAGAACAAGCGACCTGAAAAGTGTCAACATGGGTTGGCATCCCTAGTTTTGAAGGTTCTCATTATCCATCCTGTCATTTTTCTAGCAGATGCGATTGCTACAGTGTTATGTTAATATAAAAAAATATTGATTTTGTACCAAAGAACCATAGGCAACTTACCTAACCTTATTATAACAAGTGCAATTTAATTGAGCCTAATCCAACTAAATATATTTTTATAAGTTTGCAATAATTTAATAATTAGCAAGCACAATGAAATTATATACATATTATTGTAACCACGAACGAGTGGTATTGATCAATAACAACACTGTGCTCGAACCCATGTTGTACTGGCCCGCCTCATGGTGAGCGAGAACCACATGATGCTTTAACCCACAGGATTGTAGGATTTGGTGGTCCTGTGGGTTAAAGCGTCATGTGGTTCATGAGGCGGGCCAGTGCATGGGTTCGTGCCCTTGGCTAGCGCAGTGTTGTCTATATATATATATATATATATATATATATATATATATATATATATATATATATATATATATATATATATATATATATATATATATATATATATATTCTTTCTTTCTTCTTTCTTTCAACACGTCGGCCGCCTCCCACCGAGGCAGGGTGGCCCACAGGTGGCCCAAAGGAAAACGAAAGTTTCTCCCTTTACATTTAGTAATATATACAGGAGAAGGGGTTACTAGCCCCTTGCTCCCGTCATTTTAGTCGCCTCTTACGACACGCATGGCTTACGGAGGAAGAATTCTATTCCACTTCCCCATGGAGATAAGAAGAAATAAAAAAAAGAACAAGAAGTAGTAATAAATTTGAAGAAATGTAGGGTGTGTATATATAGCATGTACATGAAATTTTGCATGTATATGAGACAGAAGAAAGATGACCTGCAATCTTCATGTTATGAACAATACAAGACTCAGTATCTACCATCATGTAAAATATTACATTTCGTATTACACTATATATATATATATATATATATATATATATATATATATATATATATATATATATAGGAGGTACCACCTCTGGAACTGCCCTGGGAGCCTCATCCTCAGAGATAAGAATAAACTTGCTTCAGGGAAAACTCAAGGTTCTCCGTGAAGCTGTTTTAAAATTTTCTCTTACCACCCCCTATATTTTATATATGTTTTATTTAAAGACAAAATACATTGACAAAAATACAATAGGGAGTAAAACAACATAGATAACAACTCAAACTAACATCTCGAATACTTCGTCCAGCTCCCCGGCAGTGGGCCGCGTGCCCAGAATCCTGCAGGCATTTCCCCTCTGGATCGCAACACTGAGTCTCTGAAAGAGGAAGCTGGCCGCCCTGTGGCCCTTGGTTTCTCTGATGAGTTTTTCACCCAGCTCTTTGAGGAACTTTAGAGCACACTTGCCCCATGCTCCAAGGGTCTCCAACCCTATTGGGATGAAGTTATAGCAAGGGGGAAGGTCTTCATATCTGCGGGTCTTCTGGGTCTTCCTGTGGCTGGCAGCTTCACACCATTCAGCTACGGAGTATGGCAGCTAGGTGTCTGTCAATGTGGCAGCACAGGTGTAATCCCAGGCAATCTGCTTTCCATCCTTCCAGGGTAGCATAGTGGCTCCATCAGGACGCTTTTGACTTCCATCAGACCTCTGCACTTGGGGTTCCCGTTGGGCTGGGCAACGGGCTGTTGCGAGGCTTCTCTTTATGATGTCGTTGACCTCCTCATGTCTGGATTACTTCCCTTCTGATGTGTGACACACGAGACCATGAAGTCCAAATTGATCAGCCGTCGCCCTGCCGCAAATACACCTATGTTCGGTGAGAATGGGGGTGGATAGGTGAAGAGCAACACCAATCCGAATGGCCTGTGGGTCGAGTCGAGTCGGAACAGCTAGTAGGAAATCTCCTCAGTGTTGAGCCTTCACCGCTAGGAGACGAGCTTTGTTCTTTCCTGAAGCGTTGGTGAGCATTGTGTTGGCGATTTTTTCCATGATCGGTTTGTCCCAGTGGGACTGTTTGTGCTCTTTGGGAGGAGCTGGTCTACTAGAAGAGTCTGCAAGGTTGTCCCACCGCATTGCTGCTTCAGTGAACCTGGGGTCTTCAGCTCCTACTGCGTCTCTCAAGCGTTCGGAGACAATCTTCGTGACTAATCCACTGGAAGCCAAACACGAAGACAGAAATGCAGGTAAAGCTACCTGCGTTGCTTTGGGCACCCCTATACCTCCCAGTCGCACTGGGAGGATTCCCTGATCCCATTGCCGATCCTCTAGTGACAGATTCAGTGCCTTCTTAAAGGTTGATCTCAGGTGTGCGTCATATTCGTCGAGAGTGTGTGTGTGTGTGGTGTGTGTGTGGTGTGTGTGTGGTGTGTGTGTGGTGTGTGTGTATATATATATATATATATATATATATATATATATATATATATATATATATATATATATATATTTAGGTAGTAGGTTGGTAGACAGCAACCACCCAGGGAGGTACTACCGTCCTGCCAGGTGACTGTGAAACAGAAACCTGAAACTGTTTTACATGATGGTAGGATTGCTGGTGTCTTTTTCTGTCTCATAAACACGCTGGATAACAGGTATATCTAGCTACTTCTACTTACACTTTAGGTCACACTACACAGGCATGCACATGCATATATATACATACACACATCTAGGTTTTTCTTCTTTTTCTTAATAGCTCTTGTTTTTTTTTATTTACTCTATTGTCCATGGGGAAGTGGAAAAGAATCTTTCCTCCGTAAGCCATGCGTGTCGTATGAGGCGACTAAAATGCCGGGAGCAATGGGCTAGTAACCCCTTCTCCTGTAGACATTTACTAAAAAGAGAAGAAGAAAACTTTATAAAACTGGGTTGTTTGAATGTGCGTGGATGTAGTGCGGATGATAAGAAAGAATGATTGCTGATGTTATGAATGAAAAGAAGTTGGATGTCCTGGCCCTAAGCGAAACAAAGCTGAAGGGGTAGGCGAGTTTCAGTGGGGAGAAATAAATGGGATTAAGTCAGGAGTATCTGAGAGAGTTAGAGCTAAGGAAGGGGTAGCAATAATGTTGAAGGATCAGTTATGGAAGGAGAAGAGGGAATATAAATGTGTAAATTCAAGGATTATGTGGATTAAAATAAGGGTCGGATGCGAAAAGTGGGTCATAATAAGCGTGTATGCACCTGGAGAAGAGAGGAGTGTAGAGGAGAGAGAGAGATTTTGGGAGATGTTAAGCGAATGTATAGGAACTTTTGAACCAAGTGAGAGAGTAATTGTGGTAGGGGACCTAAATGCTAAAGTGGGAGAAACATGCAGAGAGGGTGTAGTAGGTAAGTTTGGGGTGCCAGGTGTAAATGATAATGGGAGCCCTTTGATTGAACTTTGTATAGAAAGGGGTTTAGTTATAGGTAATACATATTTTAAGAAAAAGAGGTTAAATAAGTATACAAGATATGATGTAGGGCGTAATGACAGTAGTTTGTTGGACTATGTATTGGTGGATAAAAGACTGTTGAGTAGACTTCAGGATGTACATGTTTATAGAGGGGCCACAGATATATCAGATCACTTTTTAGTTATAGCTACAGTGGGAGTAAAAGGTAGATGGGATACAAGGAAAATAGAAGCAGTAAGTAAGAGAGAGGTGAAGGTTTATAAACTAAAAGAGGAGGCAGTTAGGGTAAGATATAAACAATTATTGGAGGATAGATGGGCTAGTGAGAGTGTAGGCAATGGGGTCGAAGATGTATGGGGTAGATTTAAAAATGTAGTGTTAGAGTGTTCAGCAGAAGTTTGTGGTTGCAGGCGAGTGGGTGCGGAGGGAAGAAGAGCGATTGGTGGAATGATGATGTAAAGAGAGTAGAAAGGGGAGAAAAAGTTAGCATATGAGAGGTTTTTACAAAGTAGAAGTGATGCAAGGAGGGAAGAGTATATGGAGAGAAAAAGAGAGGTTAAGAGAGTGGTGAAGCAATGTAAAAAGAGAGCAAATGAGAGAGTGGGTGAGATGTTATCAACAAATTTTGTTGAAAATAAGAAAAAGTTTTGGAGTGAGATTAATAAGTTAAGGAAGCCTAGGGAACAAATGGATTTGACAGTTAAAAATAGTAGAGGAGAGTTATTAAATGGAGAGTTAGAGGTATCGGGAAGATGGAGGGAATATTTTGAGGAGTTGTTAAATGTTGATGAAGACAGGGAAGCTGTGATTTCGTGTATAGTGTGGAAGAGCCAGTTGTGAGTGTGGGGGAAGTTCGTGAAGCAGTGGGTAGAATGAAAGGGGGTAAGGCAGCTGGGATTGATGGGATAAAGATAGAAATGTTAAAAGCAGGTGGGGATATAGTTTTGGAGTGGTTAGTGCTATTATTTAATAAATGTATGGAAGAGGGTAAGGTACCTAGGGATTGGCAGAGAGCGTGTATTGTTCCTTTGTATAAAGGCAAAGGGGACAAAAGAGAGTGCAAAAATTATAGGGGAATAAGTCTGTTGAGTGTACCTGGTAAAGTGTATGGTAGAGTTATTATTGAAAGAATTAAGAGTAAGACAGAAAGCAGGATAGCAGATGAACAAGGGGCTTTAGGAAAGGTAGGGGTGTGTAGACCAAGTGTTTACAGTGAAACATATAGGTGAACAGTATTTGGATAAGGGTAAAGTGGTTTTGTGGCATTTATGGATTTGGAAAAGGCGTATGATAGGGTGGATAGGGGGGCAATGTGGCAGATGTTGCAGGTGTATGGAATAGGAGGCAGGTTACTGAAAGCAGTGAAGAGTTTTTATGAGGATAGTGAGGCTCAAGTTAGAGTGTGTAGGAGGGAAGGGGACTATTTCCCAGTAAAAGTGGGCCTTAGACAAGGATGTGTGATGTCACCGTGGTTGTTCAATATATTTATAGATGGGGTTGTAAGAGAAGTGAATGCGAGGGTCTTGGCAAGAGGTGTGGGGTTAAAAGATAAAGAATTAAATACAAAGTGGGAGTTGTCACAGTTGCTTTTTGCTGATGACACTGTGCTTTTGGGAGATTCTGAAGAGAAGTTGCAGAGGTTGGTGGATGAATTTGGTAGGGTGTGTAAAAGAAGAAAATTGAAAGTGAATATAGGAAAGAGTAAGGTGATGAGGATAACAAAAAGATTAGGTGACGAAAGATTGGTTATCAGATTGGAGGGAGAGAGTATGGAGGAGGTGAATGTATTCAGATATTTGGGAGTGGACATGTCAGCGGATGGGTCTATGAAGGATGAGGTGAATCATAGAATTGATGAGGGAAAAAGGGTGAGTGGAGCACTTCGGAGTCTGTGGAGACAGAGAACTTTGTCCATGGAAGTAAAGAAGGGAATGTATGAGAGTATAGTTATACCAACACTCTTATATGGGTGTGAAGCATGGGTGATGAATGTTGCAACGAGGAGAAGGCTGGAGGCAGTGGAGATGTCATGTCTGAGGTCAATGTGTGGTGTGAATATAATGCAGAGAATTCGGAGTTTGGAAATTAGGAGGAGGTGCGGATTACCAAAACTATTATCCAGAGAGCTGAGGAGGGGTTGTTGAGGTGGTTCGGACATGTAGAGAGAATGGAACGAGACAGAATAACTTCGAGAGTGTATAAATCTGTAGTGGAGGGAAGGCGGGGTAGGGGTCGGCCTAGGAAAGGTTGGAGGGAGGGGGTAAAGGAAGTTTTGTGTGCGAGGGGCTTGGACTTCCAGCAAGCATGTGTGAGCGTATTTGATAGGAGTGAATGGAGACAAATGGTTTTTAATACTTGACGTGCTGTGGAGTGTGAGCAAAGTAACATTTATGAAGGGATTCAGGGAAACCGGCAGGCCGGACTTGAGTCCTGGAGATGGGAAGTACAGTGTCTGCACTCTGAAGGAGGGGTGTTAATGTTGCAGTTTTATAACTGTAGTGTAAAGCACCCTCTGGCAAGACGGTGATGGAGTGAATGATGATGAAAGTTTTTCTTTTCGGGCCACCCTGCCTTGGTGGGAATCGGCCGATGTGTTAATAAAAATAATAAATATATATATATATATATATATATATATATATATATATATATATATATATATATATATATATATATATATATATATATATATATATATATATATATATATATAGCGAGGGGGTAAGGGGAAGCAGAAAATAGAGCTGGCTTTTCTGTAGGAAATCTACGTCGAAACCTAGAACATTCAATGAACTAGCTAGGGATTAGCTAGAAATTCAATTAATTAGGTTGGAAAGGGTGCCACTCTCTCTTTGAAAAAAGTATGGCTGCTGGGGGAGCCAGAGGAAGTGGTAGTAAAATAGATTTTATACTGTTAAACATGCTATGCTATCTACTTTCCCAATGTGAAAATTGTGTGTGTGTGTGTGTGTACTTACCTATTTGTACTCGCCTATTTGTGGTTGCAGGGGTCGATACTTAGCTCCTGGCCCCGCCTCTTCACTGATCGCTACTAAGTCCTCTCTCTCCCGGCTTTATGAGCTTTATCATACCTCGTCTTAAAGCTATGTATGGTTCCTGCATCCACTACGTCACTTGCCAGACTAATCGACTTCCTGACAACTCTATGACTAAAGAAATACTTCTAACATCTCTTTAACTCTCCTGAGTCTTCATCTTCCAATTGTGACCCCTTGTTTGTGTGTCCCATCTCTGGAACATCCTTTCTCTGTCCAACTTGTCAATTCCTCGTATTTTTTTGTATGTCGTTATCATGTCTCCCCTAACCCTCCTGTCCTCCACTGTCGTCAGGCCGATTTCTCTTAACCTTTGTTCGTAGAACATTCCCCATAGCTCTGGAACTAGAATTGTTCAGACCTTTGCACTTTCTCTAATTTCTTGACGTGCTTGTCCAGGTGTGGGTTCCAAACTGGTGCTGCATACTCCAGTATGTATGTATATCCTCCCTGAAGTCTCTACTACCAGTCCATCTTGGGAGCACCGCTGGGTCATCAGGCCATCGATACAGTCCTCAAGGACAAACTGAATGACCTGAAGAGAATGGAGGAGAGAATAAGACATCTTGATGCTCAATATGCCCTGTATCTCCTCACAAAATATCTTACTCTGCCAAGACTCACTTACTTCCTGAGGTGCACACCCTCTTTTAACAACCCAACACTCAACGAATATGACTCACTCCTTAAATCAATCTTTAAGAAGGCACTGAATCTGACACTCGAAGATCAGCAATGGGATTAGGCAACTCACCCAGTGTGACTGGGAGGTTTAGGGGTGCGCAAGGCAGCGCAGGCAATGCAGGTAGCTCCTTTATATAAAGATATTTCTGTCTTCGTGTTTGGCTTCCAGTGGATTAGTCAAGGAGATTGTCCCCGAACGCTTGAGAGGTGCGGTAGGAGCTCAAGACCCCAGGTTCATTTAAGCAGCCACGCGGTGGGATACAGTTGCAAACTCCTCCAGTAGACCAGATCCTTCCAAAGAGCACAAACCGTCCCACTGGGACAAACCGATCATGGAAAAAATCGCCAACACAATGCTCACCAACGCTTCAGGAAAGAACAAAGCTCATTTAGCAGTGAAGACTTCCTTTAACTGTTCTCAGTAACCCTCCCCCTCAGCCCTCTGGATAATAGTTTTGGTAATCCCGCACCGCCTCCTAATCTCCAAACTACGAATTCTCTGCATTATATTCACACCACACATTGCACATTGACCTCAGACATGACATCTCCACTGCCTCCAGCCTTCTCCTGGTTGCATCATTCACCACCCATGCTTCACACCCATATAAGAGCGTTGGTATAACTATACTCTTATACATTCCCCTCTTTGCTTCCATGGATAAAGTTCTTTGTCTCCACAGACTCCTCAGTGCGCCACTCACCTTCTTCCCCTCATCAATTCTATGATTCACCTCATCCTTCATAGACCCATCTGCTGACACATCCACTCCCAGATATCTGTATACATTCACCTCCTCCATACTCTCTCCCTCCATCCTGATATCCAATCTACTACTACTACCTCCACCACTTCCTCTCTTGTCCCGTAAATGTCTGCTGGCCTATATATACTCCCTCCTCCTCTCCTTTTTGTTAGTGTGACTTTGTAAATGGTCCAAGTCGGACCGAAACGTCGTCGTAAGCTCCTCTCTTCTATATGCGGGTTGTGTATTGTGTATCCAATCTTCCGTTACCTAATTTTTTTTATATCATCACCTTACTTTTTCCAATATTCACTTTTAATTTCCTTCTTTTACATACCCTACCAAACTCATCCACCAACCTCTGCAACTTCTCTTCAGAATCTCCCAAAAGCACAGTGTCATCAGCAAAGAGCAACTGTGACAACTCCCATTTTGTGTTAGATTCTTTATCTTTAATCCCACCCCTCTTGCCAACACCCGAGCATTCACTTCTCTTACAACTCCATCTATAAATATATTAAACAACCATGGTGACATCACACATCCTTGTCTAAGGCCTACTTTTATTGGGAAATAATCTCCCTCTCACCTACATACTCTAACTTGAGCCTCACTATTCTCGTAAAAACTCTTCACTGCTTTCGATAACCTACCTCCTATTCCATACATTTGCAACATCTGCCACATTGCCCCCCTACCCACCCTATCATACGCCTTTTCCAAGTCCATAAATGCCTTAAAAACCTTTTTACCCTTATCTAAATACTGTTCACCTATATGTTTCACTGCAAACACTTGGTCTACACACCCCCTACCCTTCCTAAAGCCTCCTTGTTCATCTGCTCTCCTGCTCTCCGTGTTACTTTAAATTCTTTCAATAATAACTCTACCATACACTTTACCAGGTACACTCAACAGACTTATTCCCCTATAATTTTTCACTCTCTTGTCCCCTTTGCCTTTATATAAAGGAACTGTGCATGCTCTCTGCCAGTCCCTAGGTACCTTACCCTCTTCCATACATTTATTAAATAATAGCACCAACCACTCCAAAACTATATCCCCACCTGCTTTTAACATTTCTATCTTTATCCCATCAATCCCAGCTGCCTTACCCCCTTTCATTCTACCCACTGCCTCACGAACTTCCCCCACACTCACAACTGGCTCTTCCACACTCCTACAAGATGTTATTCCTCCTTGCCCTATACACGAAATCACAGCTTCCCTGTCTTCATCAACATTTAACAACTCCTCAAAATATTCCCTCCATCTTCCCGATACCTCTAACTCTCCATTTAATAACTCTCCTCTCCTATTTTTAACTGACAAATCCATTTGTTCCCTCAGGCTTCCTCAACTTATTAATCTCACTCCAAAACTTTTCTTATTTTCAACAAAATTTGTTGATAACATCTCACCCACTCTCTCATTTGCTCTCTTTTTATATTGCTTCACCACTCTCTTAACTTCTCTTTTTCTCTCCATATTCTCCTCCCTCCTTTCCTCACTATCCTCCAACAGTTGTTTATATCTTACCATAACTGCCTCCTCCTTTAGTTTATAAACCTTCACCTTTCTCTTACTTGCTGCTTCCATTTTTCTTGTATCCCATCTACTTTTTACTATCACTGTAGCTACAACTAAAAAGTGATCTGATATATATGTGGCCTCTCAAAAACATGTACATCCTGAAGTATTCCCAACAGTCTTTTATCTACCAATATGTAGTCCAACAAACTACTGTCATTACGCCCTAAATCATATCTTGTATACATACTTATCCTTTTTTTCTTAAAATTTGTGTTACCTATAACCAAACCCCTTGCTATACAAAATTTAATGTATGTCCTCGTACCAAGGGTAACACACCTAGCTTGGATGGGTGCTTGATTCTTGTAGGATTGCGTGGTCATATGGGTTGGAGCGTCATAGGTTTTCTCTCATCATGAGGCGGGCCAAAGCAGTATGGGTTCGAATCATTGGCTAGTCGCAGTGTTATTGATCGTTCGTGGTTACAATAATACAGAACATATTGCAACCATCACGAACAATTGGGACATGTAGAAACACAAGTTCCAGAACAAACCTTTAAGAAAACACTTGTTCGTGGTTACAATATATATATATATATATATATATATATATATATACACACACACACACACAAACACATACTCGTATCTATCTGGTATATTTATATTCCCCTTCCTCTTCCTTCTCTACCACTCAAAATTTAATTTGTCACAACCGTGCTATTCCTTTCTGTATGATACTGTGCCTTTTATCTGGGGAAATTTTATTCTAACCTTCAAATTGAGAAATTCTGTGCAGCGTTAAACTTTTCTTCGTGCAGTTATTTTTAACAAACTTTCCTTAATATAACTTTATATATGATCTATTTAATTTTGATTCGTGATTTCATTAATTTGCTAAAATTATTATAAGGATTATTATCAGCTTCTCTTTCATTTTCCAAGTTACCATCCATTATTCTAATTATTTTATTATAGACAACTAATAAGTTATGATTTCTATTTACTATTTTGAGAGATGAATAATAACACAGAAGTTTTATGAACAACTTTCAGTCTTTGAATAAATGCAGAGACAAACTCGAAGTGCAAAGTGCTGTAAATTTCGATCTCCAACTGCGATCCTCTTCAGAAGATACATGAGGAAAGACATTAGAAAAAGGATGAAGCTGGTGTCGTGTTCATGTTGGGGTTTATAGGGCGTTAACCGCTTACGTTTTATCGAGTTTTATATATTATAATTATGGGGGAACGCTAAACTCGTCCATCGAGTTTTATAAAATAAATTTTTTAACAAAACGAGGATGACGAACCTTAGTCCTCAGGAAGGTAAGCAGTTGCTGTCTCGACCCAGCCAGGTCATGAAGTTGATGGAGAGGATAAGGTGACAGGTGCATTGTGTTGTCTCTTGAGGCTGGACAATGTGTCGTGGGGTCGAACCCTGGGCTGCCTTAGCGATGCTCTTCTTGCCGAATAATGCAAGCGAAAATATGTGTATGCAATAATTTCGCAAAAATCATTCTGAACCTAACGAAAAAAAAATATTTCATTGTGTTTGTTTATTATGAAATTATTGTAAACTTACCTAAAATATATTTAGTTGGCTTTGGCTAAATTAAATTGTGCTTGTTATAATAAGGTTAGGCAAGTTTTACAAAGTTATTTTGGTACAAAATTATTGATTATTACATTAACATAAATGAAAAAAATATATATCTTTAAACGAATAAGATAAAATTTTAGAAAGAACTTAATTTTAAATGAGTTCTTGCTAATTGACCAATTTTACCTATTCGTGTGTGTGTGTGTGTGTGTGTGAATGAGAGAGAAAAATAGTTTGATTTTGCGTTTTTTTTTAAAGTGTAATTTAATAAAACTTCTTTAGAATCGGGAAATTGAGACGTACAAAGACCTAAATAAATAAAAGAGTTTTTCAAATATAAATACACTAGCACGTAAATGTCTGAAGCCGAGCAGAGGAGGCATTCTCTAGTTATTACATAAACCACTTAATAAAATTGGCAACTTAAAATTTACAGATTTCAAAGCAACTGCCAAGTTTTCTAATAATAACTCCCACTAACATTACTATTATTAAATATATCAGTAACGACATTCTCTTGTAATCGTGCTGAATCCAACGATTCTAAGTATTTTAAGCAATTGAATTATTAATTGACAGTTGTTAATTATGTAATTTGATCTGAGTTCACTTTTATTTAAATTTCAAGTTTGCACCTGAGCTCTAAACTTAAGAGGGTGTCTTCCTTTCTGATAAATAAATCATTGTAAGTTTGAAGCTGATATGGTGAGGCATTCTTAATTTATTAAAGTGAAATTATTATCACTGTTTCTTTAATAAAACTGGTACTTATGGAATCCAGAACGCTGCTTTTCCTGGAAACACCGAGGCTGAATTTTCCAGTTATCACATGGACTTTAATCATTCCATGTTTAATAAAATTTAGTGACTGATAAATTTACAGCTCTCAAAGTAAATGTAATTGGTAGTATCCTGGCGGCCTGATGCATCAGCAGTTAAATATTTGAAGCCGTTCGTGGTTAAACTGGAATGAAGATTTTACACTATTTTTTCCGTAAAGTTGGTAAACATTCCCAGTTGAGGTTCTCTCCTCCGTCGTCGAATCTGGAGGCACTTTTGATGAGCGATTGGAGCTACGCAGCAGAGGATTTTGCAAGTTATCTTAATTAGTTCCAGGATACTGGGAATGGGTCTTACACCTTTGGTCATAGGGCACCAGTACATGATAGTTGGGTCTTACACCTTTGGTCATAAGGCACCAGTACATGACAGTTGGGTCTTACACCTTTGGTCATAGGGCACCAGTACATGACAGTTGGGTCTTACACCTTTGGTCATAAGGCACCAGTACATGACAGTTGGGTCTTACACCTTTGGTCATAGGGCACCAGTACATGACAGTTGGGTCTTACACCTTTGGTCATAAGGCACCAGTACATGACAGTTGGGTCTTACACCTTTGGTCATAGGGCACAAGTACATGACAGTTGTTTCTAGAATATGGCCTTGTTACTGCTCAGCTTCATTGAAATATTTGAAGCCAATAGGATGAGGCCTTCTTGAGTTACGATTGAAATATAAACGAAAAGTTGGAAGACAATTTAGGTAATTACTTAAAGGTCCCTTTTGAGCGGATGTCTAATCAGCTTGTTCTTCAGTCAGATTCTTTACTAAACAGAGACTTATCAGCTTTCAATAATAATGATTAATCCCAAACTAATGTACATTGATCCAAGGCGTATATACTCAGTGGCCAGTTTATTAGGTACACCCACCCATCTAGTACTTGGTAGAAACCTCTATTCCCTCCACTACAACTTGAATTCTTCGTGACATGGATTCAACAAGGTGCTGGAAACATTCCTCCCCCCTACTTTCCATAGGCACTGTACAATCCCTACGGGTTTAGCGCTCCCACCATGATTATTATAATAATAATAATGGAAATATTCCTTAGAGACCCTGGTCCATGGTGGCATGATAGCACCACACAATTGCTGCTGATTTCTCGGCTACACATTCATGCTGCGAGTCAAACCATACCACGGGTGGGGTTCGAACCCGCGGTCAGAGAGTCTCAAAACTCCAGACCGTCGCGAAAGCCACTGGGCCAGTTAGCTTCAATAAGATTCATCCAACTAGGTATATTTCTACACCATAGGAAGGTTAGTTGGATGAATCTTATTGAAGCTAGCTGGCCCAGTGGCTTACGCGACGGTCTGGAGTTTTGAGACTCTCTGACCGCGGGTTCGAACCCCACCTGTGGTATGGTTTGTTTGCAATCGTGTCATTATGATTTCGTGAGTCATGCTGTGAGTCTCTTGTTCGTCTACATCCCAAAGATTTACACCAAATTCTGTTGCATGTTGCAACAGAAATCGCGATTCGTTAGCCAAGGCGACGTTTTTCCACTCGCCAATTGTCCAGTTTTGATGTACCTGTGCTCGGTGTTGCCTTAGTTTTCTATTCTTAGCTGACAGAAGTGGAACCCGGTGTGGTCTTCTGCTGCTGTATACCATCCACTTCAATGTTCGACGTGTTGTGCATTCAGAGAGAGACTTCTGCATACCACTGTTGTAATGTTGGTTATTCGAGTTACTGTCACCTTTCTAGCTTGAACCAGTCTGGCCATTCTCTTCTGACCTCTCTCATTAACAAGCCGTTTTTCCCCATAGAAACTGACACAAACTAGATGTTTTGTTTTTTCCCCGCCATCCTCTGTAAACTCTAGCATCTGTTGTGTGAAAATCCTAAGAGACCGGCAGTTCTGACATACTCATACTACCCCGTCTTGCACCAACAATCATTCCACTATCAGAGTCACAGATCACATTCCTTTCCCATTTTGATGTTCAGGTTAAACAACTGAACCTCTTGATTGGCTGATTAGATATATGCAATGAGTGTGTATACCTAGACTGCTGCCAGTTATTCGTGAATAAAGACTGATGCTAGACACGCATATACACAGTTTCTAGATATTCATGACTAAGACTGGTCCATGATACATATATATGCCATTTTCTTATTTAGGGTTCTTAACCAGGGATATCCATACACCTTGACGGCAAGAAATCAAATAATGGAGGTATGGAAACCACATAATGGGGGTATGGGAACCAAATAATGGGGGTATGGGAACCAAATAGTAGGGGTATAGGACTCGATCTCTTAACAATTTAAAAAAAAATATTAAATTATAATAACTCTCACCTGTTCTCTTCCTAACTATCCATATGTAAAATAAAAACAGGCTATTAACATCCTTGGAAGTCATACTGGTACCTAATAGGACCGGTGATGATTTCGACAGTCTGGTGAAGGGGATTGGGACACATATTGGGCAATCCATTGGGAGTCTGTAATCATAAAAAGGTTACGTACCCCTGTAACAGACTTTGCACACGTTCGTCTGTGTGGAACTTGTGTGTCTGCAAACAAATTAACAAACAAGCAGAAAAAAATATTTTTAATATCGTTTTATTCTTGGGGAAGGGCTACGCAGATATGGGTGATTCAGCACCCTGAGGAATGGGAGGCTGTCAGGCTTGATATTAGAAAGGGAAGGGTAACAGCAGTGTCTGGAATTAAAACCTTTCACCAGCTAGACTCTAGAGCAAGACACACAAAACACTCACCAACAACATGGAAGACTTCACCAGCTAGAGGAACACACAAGAAATACTCACCAACAACATGGAAGACTTCACCAGCTAGAGGAACACAAGAAACACTCACCAACAACATGGAGGACTTCACCAGCTAGAGGAACACAAGAAACACTCACCAACAACATGGAGGTAGCCCATCTGCTTGCGTACTGGCTTGGTGTTGACCTGACACATGTAGATGCCCTGATCCTTCTTGGTGAGGCTGGTGATGGTGAGGACCCACGCCTGAGCCTCCTGTGTGCTGGACACCCTCGGGTTTTTGGTGATCACCTGCGTTGCCACCGTCAGTACAGTCCTCCCACCTGTACCCTTGTAGATCCACGCTACCTGAAACACACACTTGTATGAGGTTCTCTCAATTGAATATATCCTCAGTGTGCTGCTGCCTTTACTCTACAATAAAAAATCAAACACTTTGTTAGTCTTATTACAGAAGGTAAGTCACAGTTTTCTTCATACCAAGTGTCTTTCTTCCCCCGAATCTCGTCATGGAGTCAGAGTTTCTTGCTTCCTGATATTTCGACCGGACTAATGCTGATAGCAGCCCTCTGGCCCACACATCTATCACAGTTTGGTTGATCTGCTGCTTGGCTGTACGTATAACAGTGCTATGTCTGCAGTTCAGAGGTGCAACTCATCCTCAGAAAAAGTAAGCAAGTCAGGTCCACATAAGCACAGTTATACATTGTAACATGTGTGTAAATTAGCCAGGATAACCCTAAAAAGTCAAACAAAGTGACTTATTTCCTTTGGGATCATAATATAGAATTATTTAAAGTGCAGCAGCAGCAGCAGCAGCAGCAGCTCTAGCTCTTTACAAGTACATGCACAAGGTATACAGACCATAGCTGACATCAATGACATACTACTATATAGAAAGCCGCTTGTTATGCTGAGCATTTCCCACAAATTAGGTCAGTTTTGTCCCAGGATGCGACCCACACCAGTCCACTAACACCCAGGATGCGACCCACACCAGTCCACCAACACCCAGTTACTCATTTTACTGATGGGTGAAAATAGACAGCAGGTGTCTTATGGAAATACGTCCTAATGTTTTACAGCCGTACAGGGGATCGACCCCCGGACCTCTCTGTTAGCTGAGTGCGCTAGCAGTCGAGCTATGAATTATAGGATTAACAAAAGGAAATGTACTTGGTGTAGAAACTGCATGTGTTACCAATAGAACTGTTAAGGGTTCCATCTCTACAGTCGGTGGGTTTGCTAAATCAACATACAGAGAACGTGGTAACAACGGCACCAAAGGCCGCGAGTTATGCCTGTTCTTTCTGTCACATCTAAAGAGGTTATACCCATTTATCCATATTTCATTGTCAAAGTTATCTTTTGTGTGGGTCTCTGTGAAGGTTATAAACATCGCATTTGACTCCTCTAGAAGTCCACTGATAAAAGGTATTTTGTTGTTGGTGGATGGTTTAAGGAACTGAATATTCGTCGCTCAATCATTATTATTTCCTCCCCAGTCAATTTTCCCCTCCTCTCGCATCCCTTCCCCACCCTCTATCTTCCCTTCATCTACCTCTTTCCCTTCACTTTATCCTCTCATCCTCTCTTTATTTTTCCCTATTCCCTTCTACCGTCCTCCCCCCAAAAAAATTTCCTCTTCCTTCATTTCCGTCTAATAACATTGAAAAAATCCAACTCTATTTTAAGACAAAGTTGTGAAACTCTAATTAAATTTTCGTCCATAGAAAATCTGAGGTATTCCAAAAGCAGATTTTTCTCCCTGCAAGAGACTTTGGGTGTTGCAGACGGTGAAGAGTTACGCTCAAGTTAGCAAGTCCTCGTAACTTGAGTCATCTCTCAAACCCAGCTAATATAACCCTTAGATAACATATCAGTAGAGTATATTATACCTTTACTCGCCACGAAGAGGACTGTGCTTATTGGAAAATTCGCCGAATATTTTGCAGTAGCTTGAGAATGCCTATTCATATCAATATTAA
This sequence comes from Cherax destructor, assembly GCA_009830355.1. Lineage (NCBI taxonomy): Eukaryota > Metazoa > Arthropoda > Malacostraca > Decapoda > Parastacidae > Cherax > Cherax destructor. Next base: position 3,915 of record WNWK01033648.1, on the reverse strand, counting down.
ACTTTCCTAAGGAAAGGTTTACAGGACTCACGAAATCGTAATGACACGATTGCAAATAAACCATATCACGGGTGGGGTTCGAACCCGCGGTCAGAGAGTTTCAAAACTCCAGACCGTCGCGTAAGCCACTGGGCCAGCTAGCTTCAATAAGAAATATACCTAGTTGGATGAATCTTATTGAAGCTAGCTGGCCCAGTGGCTTACGCGACGGTCTGGAGTTTTGAGACACTGACCGCGGGTTCGAACCCCACCCGTGGTATGGTTTGAAAGGTTTACAGTTTTGTTGGTGTTTTATAGGTAATTGCCAATTTTATTTTAAAAATATGGAAATCATCTTTCCAAATTCATCATCGATTACATTCCCGAGACTCACATGTCTCGGGAATCTAATCGATGATGAATTTGGAAAGTTGATTTCCATATTTTTTTTAAATAAAATTGGCAATTGGTACTTATAAAACACCAACAAAATTGTGAGTAAATATCTGATAGAAGTTTACAAATAACTCCCAACGAAGAGGAAAAATTGATGAAGTCTCGGTGTTCCGTAAGTGCGAGTTACTTGCGAATTATACCAGCAACACAACTGTGACTTTTTCTTTTTCGGGACCCCCGGCCTTGGTGGGAGACGGCCCATGTGTCAATCAAAATAAAATTGAAGATTTAATACGTATTTTACCTGGGGTTACTTCACTTGTTTCACTTCCCCTTCTTAATTTCTTACCTTCACTCTTTCTATCCATTCTTTCAGGTGTGTCTTTTTCTTTCACTGCTTTTCATCATATTTCGGCCTATATCTTCATCTTATGTAAAAGTATAAAAAAGCACTGTGTCAAAGGCCTTAGATAAGGAAGATAAAGTTCATTATTATTATTATCATGATTAAGCGCTAAACCAGTAGGTATTACATAGCTCCTGTTGAAGGGGGGAGGGAATGGAAGGCGTTCAGGCTTAATTTAGGGAATTGGAGCACAAATCCAATTCTTTAGGTTAAGAGTCTTTCAACTGCATCAAGGAACCTCCCTAAACTGGTCGATAAAGTTCAACCATGAGCGAAACGTTTCCACAGTCATTACTTCTCCACGTCAACATGTTATCCCAGTCACCAGTGTCAGGCAAAGTTTGCTATTGCTCATCCTGTGTTGCAATTCCCTTGTAAAAAGATTTGTCACCAATTTGAGGCTTTAACAAGTGCGATGCAGTAAGACACCTGTGCAACAGTTGTTGAAGGGTAGGCTTCTGCAGTCACATATAGGGAATGTATTACAGGCAGCAGTAGTAACAACTGTCAGCTGTGTCATACTTCAGCCCCCTGTTGTTTTTAACAACTGTCAGCTGTGTCATACTTCAGCCCCCTGTTGTTTTTAACAACTGTCAGCTGTGTCATACTTCAGCCCCCTGTTGTTTTTAACAACTGTCAGCTGTGTCATACTTCAGCCCCCTGTTGTTTTTAACAACTGTCAGCTGTGTCATACTTCAGCCCCCCTGTTGTTTTTAACAACTGTCAGCTGTCATACTTCAGCCTCCTGTTGTTTTTAACAACTGTCAGCTGTGTCATACTTCAGCCTCCTGTTGTTTTTTATGGAGTCGATATATTTCTTGGGTTACTTTAGCCTTTTGCTTTATTCAGTGAAAAATAATTCTGTAGTTTAGAACAAACTGCCTGAACCTATCTTTAATATTATTACAGTAACTATCATTAAGGAGTCTACAAGTTGCACTTGATGGTAATGTTTAGAAGAGACCATAAAAGTGATTTTCTTACTAAGATAACTTTTTTAATTCTCAGAGAGATAGCTTATAGGAGCCCATACATATAACTTTGCCTAACCAAACCATACCACGGGTGGGGTTCGAACCCGCGGTCAGTGTGTCTCAAAACTCCAGACCGTCGCGTAAGCCACTGCGCCAGTTAGCTTCAATAAGATTCATCCAACTAGGTTCGAACCCCACCCGTGGTATGGTTTGTTTGCAATCGTGTCATTACGATTTCGTGAGTCGACTGTGCCTAAATTTCTTGTGCATATTTTTAGTGAGCGAAACACTATCCTTTTTTTTCAATCTTATCATACCATCTTTAATTGTTCATAAAGGGCACAATGGTGGGTTATTTGTGTATTGTTCCATGACTGGAACAAAACACAAATAACCCACACTTAGGACTTTATGACGACGTTTCGGTCCGACTCTGGTCATTAATTAGTCACACAAACACACGAAGAACGAACAAGTGCAGGTAAGATCCCAATGGGATGAGCGGGGAAGACGGGACAGACGAAGAATAGCGCTGGAGAGGAGTGTAGAAACTGAGCCAGGGCTTAACCCAGCAGCTAAGGCGAACGTGGGTCAGAGGGGCGAACAGCTCAAGGCACCTGTCAGAGAATCCAAATGTTATTTGTAAATAGGGTTAGGAGCAGGATCATACAAGGAGTAGAAAAGGTTGTGTTGATTTGTGGGTCTGCGAATGTCTTCGTCAAGGAGAGAGGTCCAGTAGTCATGTCGTGTCTCAAGTTTGTCTGTCTGTCACTGAGAGTCTTCCAGTACAGATTCAACGCAGGGATGTCTAACTGGACATGGAGAGATTCGCTTGTGGCGAAGTCCTCCCATCTGACATCAAGCACCCAGCGCATAGCCTTGTTCTGGACACCTGTAGTTTAAGTAAGTTTGTTTTGGCTGCAAGAGAGAGGGCTAGAGAAGAGTAAGTTATCAGCGGACGTATTAGGGATTTGTAGAGGTGTATTTGGTGCGTTGGGAGGCATGTTGCAGCTTGTAGAGGCCCGCAAGGGCCTTACTAGCTACTGCATGCTTTGAGTGAATGTGTCCTAGTAAGCGAAGAAGGTAGTCAAAATTAATGCCAAGGACTGTGACAGATTGTGTGATGGGGATGTAGTTGCGGATGTCAGCTGTTCTGAGCTCGACAGGTAATGAAGGATCACGTTTCCTATAGTTAAAATATGTATTGCTGGATTTAGCTGCATTGGATTTGATACTCCATTTTTGTTCCCAGAAGGCAATCCTGTCGACCTCATTTTGTGTTTTGAGTGTGAGTGTATCTATATTGGCGTGGGTGATGAGTTGTGTAATGTCGTCTGCAAAGGCTAGTGTGATGGAGTTGTGGTATACAGGTGTTGGAATGTCGTTAGTGTATAAAATGTAGAGGGTAGGGAGAGGACAGATCCCTGGGGTACTCCAGCATTTAGTGTGAAGTAGTCAGAGTAACAGCCTTGGAATTTGGTTCTCATGGTGCGGCCGTCAAGGAAGTTGCAGAGGAGTTTGCGAGTAGTGAGAGGCAGGTTAAAGGTAGTGCAGAGTTTGTGTTTGAGCCATTCGTGCCAGACAGTGTCTAAAGCTTTTTCAACGTCTTTTGCAACCAGGGCTGTCCTGTTTCTTTGTTTTGTGTTTATGTGGATGTAGTTGAGAATGATGTTAATGGCATCCTGTGTGGATCTGCGAGTTCTGAAGCCAAACTGGCCATCAGAAAAAAGTGAGTTGTGTTCCAGGTATCTGCGAAGGCGATGATTGATGAGTTTTTCAAAGAGTTTACCTAAAGTTTCGAGGAGGCTGATAGGGCGATAGTTTCTAGGGTCAGAGTGGTCTTTTTTGGGTTTAGGAAGGAGGATAGCGGTAGCAGCTTTGAAGAGTGAAGGGAAGTATCCAGAAGCAAGGGAGGCATTGAGGTGGTTTGTGTAGGCAGTATTGATAGAGTCAGGAAGGTGTTTTAGGATAATATGGTTTAGGCCAGAGGCACCAGGAGCCTTGGGAGGAAGGTGTCTGAGGAGAGTTTTAATGTCTGTGTTGGTGAAAGGAGTGTCGAGAAGGTAAGAGAGTCCAGATTGATGTGGCTGTCTGGTGTTGTTTCGTGTGTGTGTGTGTAGTGTTCCAGTGTTCTTTGTTCTGAATGTGTTGAATATCGTT
>WNWK01033647.1:0-20999 GCA_009830355.1 Cherax destructor | reverse complement strand
TCTATAAAAATCAATATTTTATAGAATGTTTCATATTATTTTCAAAAATACATGAAACTTTGAATAACTCACAAAAATGTGCTAAAATGTTATTTTATTGCATATTTCGACGTTTAACAGCGGTTTAAGTGCTTTTCTGACAAAACTAATTTTTTAGAATTTCTACTGCAATTGAAATTTATGGGAAAAGTAAGCGAAATTTTATGTTTTTTAGGAAGCTTACTCTATAGGTATATTTTATCTAAAACAAATAGTTTTCAGAAAATCCTTGAAAATGCCTTGAATCGTCAAAAAATGCAATAAAATAACGTTTTATAGCATTTTTTAAATATAAATTATTTACATATTTTTAAAAAAATCACATTAAAAATCTATAAAAATCAATATTATTATAGAATATTTCATAATATTTCATATGACATTAAAACTCAGAAAATGTGCTAAAATGGTATTTTATTGTATATTTCAACGTTTTAGAGCGGTTTGAGTGCTTTTCTGACAAAACTCATTTTTAGCTAAATACATAGATTATCAAACTTTAAATAAATTTCTACTGCAATTGAAATTTATGGGAAAAATTAAGCAAATTTCATTATTTTTTTTTTTTTTTTGAAGAAGCTTACTCATAGGTATATTTTATCTAAAAAAGTAGTTTTTCAAAAAATCCTTGAAAATTCCTTGAATCGTCAAAAAATGCAATTAAATAACGTTTTATAGCATTTTTGAATTTTATAAATTATTTACATATTTTTAAAAAATCACTTAAAATCTATAAAAATCAATATTATTATAGAATATTTCATATTATTTTTGAAAAAATACATGTAACATTAAAAAGCTCAGAAAAATGTGCTAAAATGGTATTTTATTGCATATTTCGACGTTTTAGAGCGGTTTGAGTGCTTTTCTGACAAAACTCATTTTTAGCTAAAATACATAGATTATCAAACTTTTAAATAGAATTTCACTGCAATTGAAATTTATGGGAAAAGTAAGCGAAATTTATATTTTGAGGATGTTTACTCATAGGTATATTTTATCTAATAAAAATTGTTTTTGAAAATCCTTGAAAATGCCTTGAATCGTCAAAATATGCTATAAAATAACGTTTAATAGCTTTTTTAATATAAATTATTTACATATTTAAAAAAATCCCATTAAAAATCTATAAAAATCAATATTATTATAGAATATTTCATATTATTTTCAAAAATACATGAAACATTAAAAGAGCTCAGAAAAATGTGCTAAAATGGTATTTTATTGCATATTTCGACGTTTTAGAGCGGTTTGAGTGCTTTTCTGACAAAACTCATTTTTAGCTAAAATACTTAGAAACTTTTAAATGAATTTCTACTGCAATTGAAATTTATGGGAAAAGTAAGCGAAATTTTATGTTTTTTTTTTTTGAGGAAGCTTACTCATAGGTATATTTTATCTAAAAAAATAGTTATTCAGAAAATCCTTGAAAATGCATTGAATCGTCAAAAATCCAATAAAATAACGTTTTATAGCATTTTTTTAATATTTTTAATATATTTTTAAAAATCCCTGTAAAAATGCATAAAAATAATTTTTTTAAAATTTTTCATATTTTTTTTAAAAATACGTGAAACATTGAAAATCTTAGAAAAATTAGGTAAAATGGATATTTCAATGTTTCAGAGTGGTTTGAGGGCTTTTCTGTCAAAAAATACCTAGATTTTCACACTTTTAAATAGAATTTCTGCTGCAATTGAAATTTACGGGAAAAGTAAGCCATATTTAAAAAAAAATTGACGTAGTTTAGTTACAGGTATATTTTATCTAAAAAATTTAGCTTTTCAAAAAATACTTGTATTGTCGAATCCCAAATCCCTAAACTAGTGAACAAAATTGAGATTTTCTGGTGATAACCCTCATGTGTCTGTCTACAGCAGCGCTGCTGTGATAGTAGAGGCAAGTAGGTCAGCAGGCCCTGCTGTGATAGTAGAGCAGTAGGTCACAGCTGGCTGCTGTGATGTAGAGGCAATGGTCACAGAGGCGCTGCTGTGATAGAAGAGAAACAGGTCACAGCAGGGCTGCTGTGATAACTAGAAGCAAGAGTCAAAGCAGGGCTGCTGTGTAGCAGAGGCAAGTGTCACAGCAGCGTCATGAGGCTGTCTGTGCACTGTGTATAGCAAGCAGGTCACAGCTAGGGCTGCTGTGATAACAGTAGGCGGAACAAGCAGGTCACAGCAGGTGCTGCTGTGATAACAGAGCAAGAGGTCACAGCAGGTGCTCTGTGATATAGATCAAGCAGAAGCAGGTTTATAAAACAAGCAGGTGTGCTGCTGTGATAACAGAGCAACAGGTCCACAGCAGGTCCCTGCTGTGATAGTGAGGCAAGGTGGGATACAGAGCATGAGCAGCTGCTGCTGTGATAAGAGGCAAGCAGGTCACAGCAGCCTCTGTGATAGTAGAGCAAGCAGGTCACAGCAGGCTGCTGTGATAGTAGAGCAAGTAGGTCACAGCAGGCGCTGCTGTGATAGGCAGAGACGCGCTGTGAAGCAGAGAAGTCACAGCAGGTGCTGTGATAACAGAGGCAAGCAGGTCACAGCAGGTGCTGCTGTGATAAAGAGCAAGCAGGTCACAGCAGGTGCATGTGATAACAGAGGCAGCAGGTCACAGCAGGTGCTGCGATAACAGAGCAACAGTCAAAGCTGCTGTGATAGTAGAGGCAAGCAGGTCACAGCAGGTGCTGCTGTGATAACAGAGGCAACAGGTCACTCAGGCAGGTGATACAGAGCAGCAGGTCACAGCAGGTGCTGCTGTGATAACAGAGGCAAGCAGATCACAGCAGGTGCTGCTGTGATAACAGAGGCAAGCAGGTCACAGCAGGTGCTACTGTGATAACAGAGGCAAGCAGGTCACAGCAGGTGCTGCTGTGATAACAGAGGCAAGCAGGTCACAACAGATGCTGCTGTGATAGTAGAGGCAAGCAGGTCACAGCAGGTGCTGCTGTGATAACAGAGGCAAGCAGGTCACAGCAGGTGCTGCTGTGATAGTAGAGGCAAGCAGGTCACAGCAGGTCACCTGTATGAAGTCTTAAGTGTTTTGAATTCCCGTTTGATTTATTTTAATTAACCCACATAATATTTAAATGATAAATTACATAATAACAGTACATTCAAGTAGCTAAAAATAATAATCTGAAAATCATACTTGATATTTTTATTAATTTTATTTTATAATTATCGTAAATATTTTTATTACAGTTTTGTTTTTGGTATTTGCTGAATAGGTTAAATATAATTTCCTTTGAAATTATATTATTTATATTTCTCTCTCGTTTTAGAAATTCTTAACAAGCATTCCGTAATTATCTATATTCTGTTACTTTAGTTATATTCTATTAAATATATTCTATTAATATTATTATAATTATTATTATAGTTATAGTTATATTATATTATCTATATTCTTTTAAATATACTAGTTACACTCTAATAAGTATATTCTATTAAGTATAGTTTATTCTATAACTATATTCTATTGAATATAGTTATAGAATATAGTTATATTGAATACAGTTATATTCCATTATGTAAATTCTATTAAAATAGTTTATTCTGTTAGTTATATTTGCTATATGGGAGACACAAGATACCTGCCTGAGGAGACATGAGTGCCAGTGTGGGAGACACAACATACCTGCCTGGGAGACATGAGTTCCAGTGTGGGAGACACAAGATACCTGCCTGAGGAGACATGAGTGCCAGTGTGGGAGACACAAGATACCTGCCTGGGAGACATGAATGCCAGTGTGGGAGACACAAGATACCTGCCTGAGGAGACATGAGTGCCAGTGTGGGAGACACAAGATACCTGCCTGGGGAGACATGAGTGCCAGTGCGGGAGACACAAAATACCTGCCTGAGGAGACATGAATGCCAGTGTGGAGATACAAGATATCTGCCTATGGAGACATGAATTCCAGTGTGGGAGACACAAGATACCCTTAGGAACATGAGTGGAGACACAAGTACCTGTTTGGAGGGACATGAGTGTGGGAGACACAGAGACATGAGTGATGTGGAGACACTAATTCCTGCTTGGGGAGACATGAATGCCACTTTGGTAGACACAAGATACCTGCCTGGGGAGACATGAGTGCCAGTGTGGAAGACACAAGATACCTGCCTGGGGAAACATGAATGCCAGTGTGGGAGACACAAGATACCTGCCTGGGGAGACATGAATGCCAGTGTGGGAGACACAAGATACCTGCTTAGGGAACATGAGTGGTGTGGAGACACAAGATACCTGCCTGGGGAGACATGAGTGCCAGTGCGGGAGACACAAGATATCTGCCTGGGGAGACATGAATGCCAGTGTGGGAGACACAAGATACCTGCTTAGGGAGACATGAGTGTGGGAGACACAAGATACCTGCCTGGGGAGACATGAATGCCAGTGTGGGAGACACAAGATACCTGCCTGGGAGACATGAATGCCAGTGTGGGAGACACAAGATACCTGCCTGGGGTGACATGAATGCCAGTGTGGGAGACACAAGATACCTGCCTGGGGAGACATGAATGCCAATGTGGGAGACACAATATAACCTGCATGAGGAGACATGAATGCCAGTGTGGGAGACACGAGATACCTGCCTGTGGAAACATGAATGCTAGTGTGGGAGACACGAGATACCTGCATGGGGAGACATGAATGCTAGTGTGGGAGACAAAAGATACCTTCCTGGGGAGACATGAATGCCAGTGTGGGAGACACAAGATACCTGCCTGGGGAGACATGAATGCCAGTGTGGGAGACACAAGATACCTGCCTGGGGAGATATGAATGCCAGTGGGGAAACACAAGATACCTGCCTTTGGAGACATGAGTGCCAGTGTGGGAGACACAAGATATCTGCCTGGGGAGATATGAATGCCAGTGTTGGAGACACAAGATACCTGCCTGGGCGGACATGAATGCAAGTGTGCGAGACACAAGATACCTGCCTGGGGAGACATGAATGCCAGTGTGGGAGACAAAGATACCTGCCTGGGGAGACATGAGTGCCAGTGTGTGAAACACCAGCTACCTGCCTGGGGAGACATGAGTGCCAGTGTGGGAGACAGAAGATGCCTGCCTGGGGAGACATGAGGGCCTGTGTTTGAGACACAAGCTACCTGCCTGGGGAGACATGAGCGCCAGAGTGTGAGACGCAAGATATCTACCTGGGGAGACATGAGTGCCAGTGTGGGAGACACAAGATGCCTGCCTGAGAAGAGACATGAATGCCAGTGTGGGAGACACATGATACCTGCCAATGGAGACATGAGTGCCAATGTGGGAGACATTGTTTTGGAAGGTGCAGTGGGAAAGGTTAAAGTGCTTGCAGTAAACAACAGAGTGGAACCTTTAGCTCACGTTAACACAGCAAACATGTCAACATGAAACAACAAAGCATTACGTAAAACAGAGCAGCAACACACAAGAACAGTACAGTAACTTACAATAAGTATAGTAACATAAAAGTACAGTAATATTCAATATGAATAGTAAGAAATAAAATAGTTTTGTTATAAAGAGGAATTATGAATTAATGTACGAAAAGTCACTCACTATAGGAATATAGAAACACTTAAGAGCAGTGCAGTACAGAACAACACAAGAAAGTTCAGTTACACATAATAACTGTACAGTAACACAATAAAGTTCAGTTATACATAATAACAGTACAGTAACACAAGAAAAGTTCAGTTACACATAATAACAGTACAGTAACACAAGAAAAGTTCAGTTACACATAATAACAGTACAGTAACACAAGAAAAGTTCAGTCACACATAATAACAGTACAGTAACACAAGAAAAGTTCAGTCACACATAATAACAGTACAGTAACACAAGAAAAGTTCAGTTACACATAATAACAGTACAGTAACACAAGAAAAGTTCAGTCACACATAATAACAGTACAGTAACACAAGAAAAGTTCAGTTACACATAATAACAGTACAGTAACACAAGAAAAGTTCAGTTACACATAATAACAATACAGTAACACAAGAAAAGTTCAGTCACACATAATAGCAGTACAGTAACACAAGAAAAGTTCAGTTACACATAATAACTGTACAGTAACACAAGAAAAGTTCAGTTACACATAATAACTGTACAGTAACACAAGAAAAGTTCAGTTACACATAATAACTGTACAGTAACACAAGAAAGTTCAGTTACACATAATAACAGTACAGTAACACAAGAAAAGTTCAATTACACATAATAACAGTACTGTAACACAAGAAAGTTCAGTTACACATAATAACAGTACAGTAACACACAAACCAAGTACAGTTACACATAATAACAGTACGGTAACACACAAGACAAATACAGTAACACATGAGAACAGTACAATAACATAACACAAGAAATGTACAATAACATACAACAGAACAATACATCAATACACAAGTACTGCAAAAGAACATACACAATATACAAGTACTGCACAACAACATTTTAATACATAAAACAAGAGTATTAGAGACATTAACAAGGAGTTCTAGCGGCCAGTTTGTGGGATCAACCACGGAAATCCTTTTGGTCAAGAGGCCGGATCTCCAAGATTGTTGTCATTATTTTCTTCACCGAGATTTTTACTTTTTTACTTTATACTTAGAAAAAACATTCACAGTCACAGAGAAAATGAGAGACGGGAAGACTTGTGTGTTTCTTGATGTATCCAAAACAAGTTTCTGTCAATTATCACTTCTTTATATATTCCCATTCATAATCAGGGATTTCTATATACGTATACTATTTACTACATATATAGTAAACTATACTATACTAAACTGCATTATACTATACCATACTGTACTATACAATAATATATATCAAGATTTTCTATCCCACATATTCAGAATTCTACGGATGGAGACCTGGAAACATGAACCAGAAGGTAAGCAGAGAGAAGACAAGAGAAAGAGGGGCGTACCTTGGAAAAGTGGGAAAGGGAGAATACCTGAGGGGACACAGGTGGACTCCTGGACACATAGACCTGAGGGAAGCCCCAGGATGGTAGAGAGGGGGCGAGGGAGGGGACCCTAAAGACGAACCACTGGCCTCCACGTGGCAGGGTCTGGTAACTCAGGGATAACTAACTCTGAGGCTGACAGTGGTCGCAAACTTTTATTGTAATTAATAATAATAAGAGAAGCATTTTTATTTTAGTCTCGGCATGATTTGAAAAGTGGAAGGATTTTGTCTGGTTGAGCAGCTCTTGTCTTGAAGGAGATGCAAGTACAGTTTGGTGCAAATGCAGAACGGAATAATGAATTAATTGAATGATTTTTCTTTTAGCGGATATTTATGTTTATGTTTGTAGAATGACTTGGAGAGCGTATAAATCTGTAGGGGAAGGAAGGCGGGGTAGGGGTCGAAAAGGTTGGAGCGAGGGGGTAAAGGAGGTTTTGTGGGCGAGGGGCTTGGACTTCCAGCAAGCATGTGTGAGCGTGTTAGATAGGAGTGAATGGAGACGAATGGTTTTTGGGACCTGACGAGCTGTTGGAGTGTGAGCAGGGTAACATTTTGTGAAGGGATTCAGGGAAACCAGTTAATTGATTTAGTTGGACTTGAGTCCTGGAAATGGGAAGTACAATGCCTGCACTTTAAAGGAGGGTCTGGGATAGTGACAGTTGGGAGGGACTTATTCTCAGCTGTCGTATCTGAGCTCCTCTGCAAAGACAGTGATTATGTATGAGTGAGGTGAAAGTGTTGAATGATGATGAAAGTATTTTCTTTTGGGGATTTTCTTTCTTTTTGGGTCACCCTGCCTCGGTGGGAGACGGCCGACTTGTTGAAAAAAAAGTTTGTTAATTATAATTATGAGGCCTACACGATGGTCACTTAGGCAGCAGTCAACTTAAATATTATCATCAAGTACACATTACATTGTAGTGTTTCACAACATTCACATAATAAATACTGAGATACATTCATCACTACATTATAACATTACATTACACAAATAACCCGCACATAGAAGAGAGGAGCTTACGACGACGTTTCGGTCCGACTTGGACCATTTACAAAGTCACACTAACAAAAAGGAGAGAAGGAGGGAGAATATATAGGCCAGCAGACAGGGACGGGACCCAAAGTTTTGATAGCTGAGCAAGTTAGAAGGTAATGACTCACAAGTTACAAAGGTAATGAGCTCACAAGTTAAAAAGGTAATGAATACAAGTTACAAGGTAATGAACCCCAAAGTTAAAAAAAGGTAATGAGCTCACAAGTGCAAAGGTAATGAACCCCAAATTACAAAGGTAATGAACTCACAAGTTAAAAAGGAAAATAAAACTCACAAGTTAAAAAGGTAATGAACTCACAAGTTAAAAAGGTAATGAACTCACAAGTTACAAAGGTAATGAACTCAAAAGGGTTACAAGGTAATGAACCCCAAGTTAAAAAGGTAATGAACCCCAAAGTTCCCAAAGGTAATGAACCCCGGGTTACAAGGAAAAGGAACTCACAAGTTAAAAAAGGTTGAACCCCAAAGTTACAAGGTAATAAACTCACAGTTAAAAAGGGTAATGAACTCACAAGTTAAAAAGGTAATGAACTCACAAGTTCCCAAAGGTAAGGAACTCACAAGTTACAAAGGTAAAAACTCCACAAAAAAAGGTAATGAATCATGTAAGAATTTTTCTTCCACGTTTATACATGGTTACAATCATGAACAAACTATAAAGTAAAGAGCAATGAAGGCAAGACAGTGTTCAGTGAGATGTTAGCTTTAGTCACCCCCAAAACCACAACCATAACAATAACATTATCATTCGTCGAGTGTCGACGTCTATCTCTCGCCTGAGTATCAGTGACAAATTTCCCTCGTTCTCTCTGGGACGCTTGTCCTCATCTATTTTGCCCTCCTGGCACTCTACTGGAGGGGCACCTGTTCATCGCCTTACTTTTAGCCAGCTCAATTTTTTTTCCGCTCTGCGGATAATTATTTAACGGTCTTTGGTGGGAAGCCGGTTACTGTACTCAGGTGGGGGTGTGGGGGGTCCCGCTTTGCTGGGGCTTGGCAAGGGGGGTCCACCGGACCTAATAGGAAACTTTCAAGTTTCTATCTATTTACAAAGGAACTTTTGTTCCTTTTCTTTCATGGCTCAGCCTTGGGCAACAAATCTTCCTCGTACCATCGAGCAGTCGGGCTCGATACAGCGTAAGCTGTCAGTGGCCCTCATAACCCCAACAAAGAAAGAAACAAGGAAGAACATTTTTCGTTTTTACTCCGGATTTATTCATTATTTCCTCTGTGATCTCCAGGAGGTGGCCTTGACTTGCTCTGTGACCTCCAGGAGGTGGCCTTGACTTCCACTGTGACCTCCAGGAGGTGGCCTTGACTTCCACTGTGACCTCCAGGAGGTGGCCTTGACTTCCACTGTGACCTCCAGGAGGTGGCCTTGACTTCACTGTGACCTCCAGGAGGTGGCCTTGACTTCCACTGTGACCTCCAGGAGGTGGCCTTGACTTCCACTGTGACCTCCAGGAGGTGGCCTCAACACGACTTCCACTGTGACCTCCAGGAGGTGGCCTCAACACGACTTCCACTGTGACCTCCAGGAGGTGGCCTCAACACGACTTCCACTGTGACCTCCAGGAGGTGGCCTCAACACAACTTCCACTGTGACCTCCAGGAGGTGGCCTCAACACGACTTCCACTGTGACCTCCAGGAGGTGGCCTCAACACAACTTCCACTGTGACCTCCAGGAGGTGGCCTTGACTTCCACTGTGACCTCCAGGAGGTGGCCTCAACACTACTTCCACTGTGACCTCCAGGAGGTGGCCTCAACACGACTTCCACTGTGACCTCCAGGAGGTGGCCTTGACTTCCACTGTGACCTCCAGGAGGTGGCCTTGACTTCCACTGTGACCTCCAGGAGGTGGCCTCAACAGCAACATGTTGTTAACACATATAATGAGGCTAAGGTGCTGCTGGTCTCGCTGCCTCTTATCTTCACACTCCATAATGTAAATATTGTTCATGATGGTTTATAATTAAGTTTTATTTTGGTGATATTTTATGATCAAGGTTTATCTTGATAGTTATGATATGATATATTTTGATGATAGTTTATGACCAAGGTTTATTTTGATGATAGTCATGATCAACAAAGCAATATCTCAGCTTTAAAATTAATATAATATTGTACAATTCGAACTATAATTAATGGCCAGAATCTACCAAATACGATCATATACTTTTAGCATCTAGGGTTATGAAACACACGAACCCAACTTAAAGTAACAAAGCAACTTAGCCCTACTGTGTCTTTCTTCGCAGTCAGCCACCATGTGGTACAACTTGGTACTAAGTGATAAGTGGCAGACGTGATGCACAACTAAAATAAATGTACTATTTTCACTAATATCTTGACTCACGAAATTGTAATACAGCTGGCTATAATAGAGTCATCCACTAAAGTAAATTTATGCGTAATAGGGAGGTTAGCATGGGTCCCTCTGTGACAAATGCAAGTTTTTACAAATGAATCTCCTGCCAGCATGGCCATGATGAACTCTTGCTCAAGTCCCCTCAAAGCCGTCATAATAACTCGGAAATCGTAATAACACGATTAAAAACAAACCACAGTAGAGGTGGGGCTTGAACCCACCCGTGCCATGGTTTGTTTGCAATCGTGTTATTATGTTTCAAGTTATTATGATTTCCAGAGTTATTATGATTTCCAGGTTATTATGATTTCAGAGTTATTATGATGGCTTTGAGGGGACTTGAGCAAGAGTTCATCATGGCCATGCTGGCAGGAAATTCATTGTAAAAACTTGCATTTGTCACAGAGGACCCATGCTAACCTCCCTATTGGGATAAATTTACCTAGTTGGATGACTCTTATTGTAAAGCTGGCCCAGTGGCTTCGTGCTTTTGGCCGAGGTTTAAAATCACTTGCCATGATTGAACCCCCCCCATACTATGGTTTTTTTCTTTCACTAATATCTCCAAAATCACAATTTTCACAAAAAATACTTATTTTTGGTGCCCTTGGTTGTATGTATTGTAAAATGTAAATTAATGCCCAAATTCTACTGAAATAGTAGTCATAAATCTTAATTGAACGTCTGAATAATTTCCCTATTTTCCCTTTTAATTTTAAAACTTTAAGAATTAAATTTTTGTCCTGACCCAAAACCAGTTTACTCAGGACAACAATTTGGTTGTTTTTATTTAGTCAAGTTCCTTTCAAAGGTATTACAGTACATATGTAAAGACATTTAAATACATACGTATTATAAACTTAATATTTGTATAAACATTACAGTACATAAGTGAAAACCCTTAAATCCATTGGATAAAAGGCTGATGGGTAGACTTAAGGGTTTCATGAAAAGAGGGCCCCAAAAGATATATCAGATCAATTTTTAGTTTTGTCAGGAAACGCCTTCCCTGAACAAAATATTGATGGAAAAATTAATAAATAATAGAAAACCGAAGGATATTTATAATAAGATGGTTTTTCTGGATTTTTAATAAAAATTAAATAGAAATAAAAAGAAATATATCCGTTGTGGTTCAGGTCTGTTGGTGAGACAGGAGGTAATAACCGGAGAGGGAGAAAAAGATGATGGTTGTCTCCGAGTAGGTGGTATGTCAAATAAGTATTTCTTGTGAAAATGGATAAGATTAGTGAAAAAAAACCATGGATGGGTTACTCATGGCTTTTAAGTTTTTAAAAAAATCAAGCCAACACTCCCACTGGACCAAAACCAAATAGTCATAACTAGGTGGGTTATCCCTGAGGATTAAAGGGGGTCCCCTTTTGGAAAACGAGGTCATGAATCTCACTCCGCATGGTGATGAATTTTGTAACCCCCCTAAAACCCATATAAAACTCTAAAATCATAATAACTCTGGAAATCATAATAACTCTGGAAATCATAACTCTGGAAAATCAAAAAACCGATTGCAAACAAACCGGTACGGGTGGGCCAACCCCCCCTCTTGTGTTTGTTTTTAATCGTGTTATTATTTAAATTTTTGGCGGTTAGAGACAGGTCATCAAAACCTTTAAAGGGAAATTCATTGTAAGTTTGCTTTTGTCCAGAGGGACCCTGCTCCCCCTATTCGCAAAAATTCTAGTTGGAGGGCTCTTATACCAGCTTATTACAATTTCGTGTCAAGATATTGGAAAATAATTTATTTTAGTTGTGCATCCCTTAACCATATCACAGTACCAAGTTGTACCCATGGTGGCTGACTGCGAAGAAAGACACAGTAGGGCCCGGTGCTAAGTTACTTTAAGTTGGGTTGAATGTGTTTCATAACCTAGATGCTAAAAGTTATAGTTATTTGGTAGATTCTGGCCATTAATTATAGTTGGTGTCAATATTTATTAATTTTAAAGGGTGAGATTTGCTGTTGATCATGACATCATCTAAACCGGGCATAAACTATCATCAAAATATATCATATCATAACTATCAAGATACCGTCATAAAATACCAAATAAAACTTAATTATAAACCATTAACAATATTTAAAATTATGGAGTGTGAAGATAAGAGGGGCGAGACCACAGCACCTTAGCCTCTTTATGTGTTAACAAAATTTTCTTTTGAGGCCTGCCTGAGTCAGTGGAAATCAAAACCCCTCCTGGGAGTGAGTAAACACTTACCCCGGGGTCCCGTGGAAATCGTGTTGAGGCCACCTCCTGGGTCAGTGGGAAATAGTGTTGGGGCCACCTCCTGGAGGTCACAGTGAAATCAGCCACCTCCTGG
The DNA here is from genome assembly GCA_009830355.1 of Cherax destructor. Taxonomy (NCBI): domain Eukaryota; kingdom Metazoa; phylum Arthropoda; class Malacostraca; order Decapoda; family Parastacidae; genus Cherax; species Cherax destructor. Next base: position 8,218 of record WNWK01033647.1, on the reverse strand, counting down.
AGTCACAGTGGAGATTGTGTGAGCACCTCTGGAGGTCACAGTGGAGTCGTGTTGAGGGGGGCCCCCTCCTGGGTCACAGTGGGAGTTGTGTTGGGGCCACCTCCTGGAGTCACAGTGGAAGTTCGTGTTGAGGCCACCTCCCAAAGGGCACAGTGGAAGTCGTGTTGGGCCACCTCCTGGGTCACGGGGGAGTCGTGTTGAGCCACCTCCTGGAGGTCCCAGTGGAAATCCCGGCCACCTCCGGGTCAGTGGAGTCAAGGCCACCTCCTGGAGGTCACAGTGATAAGGCCACCCCCCTGGAGGTCCAAATGGGGAAATCAGGCCACCTCCTGGGGTCACAGTGGAGAATCAAGGGCCACCTCCTGGAGGTCACAGTGGAAGTCAAGGCCACCTCCCACAGAACAATCAAGGCCACCTCCTGGAGATCACAGAGGAAATAATGAATAATCCCGGGGTAAAAAAGAAAAATGTTCTTTTGTTTCTTTTTTTTTTTGGGGTTATGGCACTGACAGCTTACCTTTATCGAGCCCCACTGCTCGATGTACGAGGAAGATTTTTTTGCCCAAGGCTGGCCATGAAAAGAAAAGGAAAAAAGTTCCTGTAAATGAAAAAAACTTGATTTCCTTTTTCAGTGGACCCCCTTGCCAAGCCCCAGCAAGCGGGACCCCACCCCACCTGGGTACGGGAACCGGCTTCCACCAAGACCGTTAAATAATTATCCGCAAGGCGGAAAAAAAAATTTAGCTGGCTAAAAGTAAGGCGATGAACGGTGCCCTCCGGGGAGGGGCCAAAGGGGAAAATGGTGAGGACAAGCGTCCCAGAGAACGAGGAAATTTGTCACTGATACTCGGGCGAGAGATAGACGTCGACACTCGACGAATGATAATGTTATTATGGTTGTGGTTTTGGGGTGACTAAGCTAACATCTCACTGAACACTGTCTTGCTTCATTGCTCTTTACTTTATAGTTTGTTCATGATTGTAACCATGTATAAACGTAAGTAAGTAAATTCTTACATGATTCATTACCTTTGTAACTTGTGAGTTCATTACCTTTGTAACTTGTGAGGTTCCTTACCTTTGTAACTTGTGAGTTCATTACCTTGTAACTTGTGAGTTCATTACCTTTGTAACTTGTGAGTTCATTACCTTTGTAACTTGTGAGTTCATTACCTTTGTAACTTGTGAGTTCATTCCCTTTTGTAACTTGTGATTCTACCTTTGTAACTTGTGAGTTCATTACCTTTGTAACTTGGGGGAAGTTCATTACCTTTGTAACGGGAGTTCATTCCCTTTTGGGAAACTTGTGAGTTCATTACCTTTGTAACTTGTGGGTTATTCCTTTGTAACTTGTGAGTTCATTACCTTTGTAACTTGTGAGTTCATTACCTTTGTAATTTTTTTTTTTTTTTTTTTTTTTTTTTTTTTTTTTTTTTTTTTTTTTTTTTTTTTTTTTTTTTTTTTTTTTTTTTTTTTTTTTTTTTTTTTTTTTTTTTTTTTTTTTTTTTTTTTTTTTTTTTTTTTTTTTTTTTTTTTTTTTTTTTTTTTTTTTTTTTTTTTTTTTTTTTTTTTTTTTTTTTTTTTTTTTTTTTTTTTTTTTTTTTTTTTTTTTTTTTTTTTTTTTTTTTTTTTTTTTTTTTTTTTTTTTTTTTTTTTTTTTTTTTTTTTTTTTTTTTTTTTTTTTTTTTTTTTTTTTTTTTTTTTTTTTTTTTTTTTTTTTTTTTTTTTTTTTTTTTTTTTTTTTTTTTTTTTTTTTTTTTTTTTTTTTTTTTTTTTTTTTTTTTTTTTTTTTTTTTTTTTTTTTTTTTTTTTTTTTTAAAAAAAAAAAAAAAAAAAAAAAAAAAAAAAAAAAAAAAAAAAAAAAAAAAAAAAAAAAAAAAAAAAAAAAAAAAAAAAAAAAAAAAAAAAAAAAAAAAAAAAAAAAAAAAAAAAAAAAAAAAAAAAAAAAAAAAAAAAAAAAAAAAAAAAAAAAAAAAAAAAAAAAAAAAAAAAAAAAAAAAAAAAAAAAAAAAAAAAAAAAAAAAAAAAAAAAAAAAAAAAAAAAAAAAAAAAAAAAAAAAAAAAAAAAAAAAAAAAAAAAAAAAAAAAAAAAAAAAAAAAAAAAAAAAAAAAAAAAAAAAAAAAAAAAAAAAAAAAAAAAAAAAAAAAAAAAAAAAAAAAAAAAAAAAAAAAAAAAAAAAAAAAAAATCATTCAATTAATTAATTATTCCGTTTTGCATTTGCACCAAACTGTACTTGCATCACCTTCAAGACAAGGGCTGCTGAACCAGTCAAAATCGTTCCACTTTTCAAAACATCCCGAGACTAAAATAAAAATGCTTCTCTTATTATTATTATTAATTACAATAAAAGTTTGCGACCACTGTCAGCCTCAGAGTTAGTTATCCCTGAGTTACCAGACCCTGCCACGTGGAGGCCAGTGGTTCGGCTTTAGGGTCCCCTCGCCCCCTCCCCAACTCTCTACAATCTTGGGTCTTCCCTCAGGTCCATGTGTCCAGGAGTCCACCTGTGTCCCCTCAGGTATTCTCCCTTTCCCACTTTTCCAAGGTACGCCCCTCTTTCTCTTGTCTTCTCTCTGCTTACCTTCTGGTTCGTGTTTCCAGGTCTCCATCCGTGGGCCCCCTGATGTCAACCCTTCCACACTCCCCACTTCCAGTTCTTTGGTGCTTTCCCTAGTTCCGTGTCTCCAGAAGTCCATCTGTGTCACCTCAGATGAACTTCCTTCATCACTTCCCCAGGTTCCGCATTTTTTCCCTAGGACAGTGGTTCCCCACTTCCCAAGGTTTTTGGCCCCTCCCCAGTGACCTTGCTGGATGAGAACTTGGTCTTGTCTAGCTGGTCTACTGTAGAGACTGTCCAGGTGGGTGGAATTACAGGAGGGGACACGCAGAAAACTACGTCCTGTAATTCCACCCACCAAGACAGCCTGGAACAGTAGGCCAGCTAGACGAGACCAAGCGCTCACCCAACTCACCCACCAGACAGAGGTTACTAAGAAAAAATCTCAGACTTCTATTTATATTTCATAATGTTTTATGTTAAGTACTTACGTTTTCATCTACGAAGCTGTATAAAAGTTTGTGTGAACGTTTTATTGTGTGCATATCTCTCTCAGTATGATAATCTATTTCTTCCCACCAAGAAATCTACAATAAAAAAGTCTTCATCTTTGTGATTTGTAGTAATTCGTACACTTTTTATAGGCAAGGAATTCAAATATCTACAAGCAAGCATATATTTATATCCCTCCGCACATGTACGCTACACACACACACACGGGGCCAGGAGTTATGAATCGACCCCTGTAACCACAATTAGGTGAGTACGCACACACACACTCACACTTAAGTGCACACGCAAACTATAACACACATAATTCTTTCCTCCAACGTTAACACGTGTACACACGTACAGTATCTCATATTCTAACTACTACGTCACTCATGTGCACACATTCTCATGCACATATCTACATTGTTAATATTAAATAATAATGCACAGGCAAGGAAGCTGAGATAAGGAAATTCTTAAGAATTAATTGTAATAGAATTCTGAATAAATAAAAAAGTAAAAATCTCGGTGAAGAAAATAAGGAGAACAATCTTGGAGATCCGGACTCTTGACCAAAAGGATTTCCGTGGGTGATCCCACAACCTGGCCGCTAGAACTCTTTGTTAATGTCTCTAATTCTCTTGTTTTATGTATTAAAATGTTGTTGTGCAGTACTTGTATATTGTGTATGTTCTCTTGCAGTACTTGTGTATTGATGTATTGTTCTGTTGTATGTTATTGTACTTTTCTTGTGTTATGTCTTACTGTACTTTTTACTACACTGTGCATTATGTCTCGGACGTATCTTGTGTGTGTTACTGTACTGTTATTATGTGTAACTATACTTTTCTTGTGTTACTGTACTGTTATTATGTGTAACTATACTTTTCTTGTGTTACTGTACTGTTATTATGAGTAACTGAACTTTTCTTGTGTTACTATATTCCTATAGAGAGTGACTTTTCGTACTTTAATATATAATTCCTCTTTATAACAAAACTATTTTAAATGTTAGTATTCTTATTGAACATTACTGTATTCTTATGTTACTATACTTATTGAAAGTTACTGTACTGTTCTTGTGGTTCACTGGCATCATGTTCTTTAGCGGTAATACGTTTCCACATGTTCATGTCTAGGACAGTTTGCTTGTGTCTCCACAGTGGCATCATGTCTCCCCAGGCGATATCTTGTATCTCCCAAGTGGCATCAGTTCCAGCAACTTGTTTCCCACATGCACTGTCTCCCACAACTGTTCTCCCACGTGGCATTCATGTCTCCCCAGCAGATATCTTGTATTCCCACAGTGGATTTATGTCGATATGACTCCGTGCATTTTGCTACGTTCTCACGTTCCATTTTAAGTGGGCTTTAAGTCATTGTTTTACTTAATAAAATGATGTGTGTTGTACTAATGCAAAGGTGCGAAATGACTAGTCAACTTTTAAAGATCCCGCAGATCATTATACAAGATTTGTGTCTATTTTTCCATCATGTCAGTATTTTATATCATTAATCTCCATCTGTGTTGTACACTGCCGTTGTACACTGCCGTTGTACACTGCCGTTGTGCACTGCCGTTGTACACTGCCGTTGTACACTGCCGTTGTACACTGCCGCTCACTTTACAGGTTAGTAAAAACCGTAACAGTGACACTATCACGATTTTTTGTGATTTTTTTTCGGATATGACCAACAGCTACTTGGCAGCTCTAGCTCTTGTGCCCATCAGTTCATTATCAATGCACTCTGGAATTCACTGTGGCTTGGTGGCTAAAGCTGTCTCTTCACACACAGAGTGCCCGGGTTCGATTCCCGGCGGGGTGGAAACATTTGGACGTGTTTCCTTACATCTGTTGTCATGTTCACCTAGCAGCAAATAGGTACCTGGGTGTTAGTCGACTAGTGTGGGTCGCATCCTGGGGGACACGATTGAGGACCCAATGGAAATAACCCTCCGGGGTTAAAAATCCGAAGAAAATCTTATCTTATCTTCTTAAGAAGTGATTGACATGAAGATCATTGGCCTAGCAGTTCTGAGATTACTGGCCCCTAACACAAGTTAATGGCTATAGGTACTTCATAAAAACTCGTGAATGGGTTGCAGTTGTGGCTTTCACTAACCTGTCCAGTAAAAGCAGTCTCTCGCTGGAGAATTCTTTTACCCTTCTATTAAGATGGCTAGAGAGATGGGCTGGTAATCTCATTATTGACTAAGCAGACGTTCTTATGTCGTACACTTAATTAAGAAGTTTTACATTCCCTCTGCAGACTTTTCAACACATTGGTAGTGTCTTGGTGGACACAATAGCTAGAGTTTGTCCTCTGGATGTTGTCAGGTCAGAGGTTCTTCATAAAAACTTATGATTGTTTCGTAGTTATCTTTCACAAGCCTGTCCAGTTTCTGGCTGGAAATAAATACCCTGAATATTGAGGTAGAATTACCCACTGAGAAAGAATTTTGTGATCTTTGTGGCTGAGTGGGTAATGTGGTATACTAGCAGTTGTAAGAGTACCTCTTAGATTTTCAGTTATTTGATACTTTCACAATATTGTGAAATTCTAATTTTATTTCAATTTAAAGTAGTTTAATATATTCATACATAAAATAAGCAGAGAGAATAGCATGTTAATTTTGGAGATTATATCTAATCACGAGAAAATATAGCAAAATTTGCTGGCCTCGTCAGTGGTGAAGGTGAAGGTCATCTGGGCCTCATAATGTTTCACTGTAACATTGATAAACTGGTGATGGGTGTAGATGTTTGCCAGGGTGATGCTGACATTCCCACCTATATAACCAGACTCAATAACGGCATCGCACCACACCTGGCGGCAGAAACACATGTTGATTAAAACACCAATATTGATAAAATAATGTGCATGTAAATTCAAGAATTATGTGGATTACAATGAATGAGGAATAAGATGTCTCTAACCTTCAACCCTGCATCATTCTGCCACCTAATAATGTGTCATCTCAACCCTGCATCATTCTGCCACCTAATAATGTGTCATCTCAACCCTGCATCATTCTGCCACCTAATAATGTGTCATCTCAACCCTGCATCATTCTGCCACCTAAGAATGCGTCATCTCAACCCTGCATCATTCTGCCACCTAAGAATGTGTCATCTCAACCCTGCATCATTCTGCCACCTAAGAATGTATCATCTCAACTCATTAATTCTGCCACCAAAGAATGTGTCAGCTCCAGCACTCAACAAATATCATTGTAAAACAACCAAACAGAGGTGTGTGGTCCTGAGTGTTAGAGTGTCAGTCAGACGAGTGGTTCAGAACCTTAAACTCTCACTATTCAGAAGCATTTACAAATTACCTGGGTTTGAGCTTCAGACACGCCATTACTGGCGTCAAAAACTTTAAAGGAAAGTTTGCAGAATGGCAGATGTATGACTGTACTACTTGTGATAATGTCTGTGGGTCGTGTGATGGAAGCTCTTTGCTTCTATTGTTTTCATAATTATCACTGGGAATATTTTCTTCAATACCGTAGCGCATGTGACTCCTGATTGCGATATACAATATGTTATTCGAATTAAAGCGAAGACTAACGTTTTGCTACGAAATCAAAATCCATTTCACATAAAAGTTAACCAGTAAATTGAAACAATGAAAGAAATAATGATAAATACACAAAGAATTATTGTGTTCTAATTTCCATATAATGATCTACGAATCTTACCATAGTATTAAATAATATCAATTACCTTCACAGTAAATATCCAGCTTGGCTTCAGGTTATGATCTGGCACACTGGGCAGTGGTGTGCCAGGCACTGCTGAGAAGAACACGTCACTCACTAGTAGTGTATTCCAGCCAGTCAGGTGCCACTCTTTCCTGTATGACATTAAAACAAGAAATAATATACTATCATGATTTAAAATAATAATTAATGTTTGTGTCATAAAGAAAATATATCCATTGATAGGGAAACATTTCTTTTAAATCAGATAAATTATGCACAGTAGAGCTACTGTCACAGAATGTTAGACATTGCAATGTAGGTAGATACTTCAGCAAATTATTCCTGTAGACCAACACTTCATCCTTGTTTAAATACACTTTAAATTACTGACTGTTAAAATATAAATTTATTCTCATCCTTTCATTCTACAACATTTCAGCTGATACCTTCGGTATATTCTATATCATTCTAACCACAACCTTTATAGGATTAATGAGTTTAACAAAAATTATTCTAATATCTTAAGACAAATATTCAATAAGTGCAATTTATCTATTAGATGAACTAAGATATCTGTTTAATATACAAATAAATAAAAGCAAAGTTTTCCAAATTCCATAACTAAGCCATAAGTAAAAGAGAGGAGCTTACGACGACGTTTCGGCCCGACTTGGACCATTTACAAAGTCACACTAACACACAAAGACGGGGGAAGTGGTATTTATAGGCAGGCAGACAGGGGAGGGTACCAGAGAGTGGGGTAATAATGGAGTAAGTAGTGGAAGTGGTAGTAGTAGTAGTCTAACTTTCATAGTCGCCGTTTGGTTGAATCCTCCCTTATACACAACTTTCCCTGTATGAATCTTAGCCCTGGCTTTGTCTCTGTTGATGCTTTCCTCTCTCATTACATTGTTAAATGCTCTAAACTTCAGAACACCCGTGACTTAACCTGATTCCTTCCCCTTTCATCTCTTCCCTCTTCTTCTTTTTTCTCCTATGGGTTTTCCTTTCTTTCTTTTCTTTTGCCTTGTATTTGTCCTTTATTTTATTCGCCTTTCCTTCCTCTGTGTTCTCGTCCCACCCTTGCGGGCCGCTAGCCTCATTGCAGTGCTCCTCTAGAATATGACTGTCTCCACTACTACTATTACTACTACTACTACCACTTCCACTACTTACTCCATTATTACCCCACTCTCTGGTACCCTCCCTTGTCTGCCTGCCTATAAATACCACTTCCCCCGTCTCTGTGTGTTAGTGTGACTTTGTAAATGGTCCAAGTCCGGCCGAAACGTCGTCATAAGCTCCTCTCTTTTACATGTGCGGGTTGTGTGTGTATTGTTCCAGTCACGGTATTGTGCCTTTTTGTTATTTAAGCCATAAGGAAATAAAGAGCTGTTAAAAAAATAGACGCATTTGCAACATCAGGGAATCTTTATTTTGAAGACGTTTCGCCGACCA
>WNWK01033646.1:0-21000 GCA_009830355.1 Cherax destructor | reverse complement strand
GTTAATAAACACCGAGTTTGTTCATTCCTTCAGTAGGAAAGTGATCATAAGTCGTGAGCTAAAGATAGAAAATTAGAAAATCCATTTTTAGAACTGAATTATTGACTGTGTTTTATTGTTATTAGTTTTCCCAGTATCTAGTAAGTTTTTTGTGTGTTCAAGTTCTCCCCGGGAGTTCTGATTTTTAAACAGTATAACCCGTATGCGCAGTTTATCTTTTCTGTTAAAACTTCTTCCCTTAAATATTTATTCTTCCTCAAAAGGGCCGTGGGGTGCATGAATACACATCGATCATGATCAAATTTGCAAATTGTAATTGTAATACATTTATAATGTTTATATCTAGACCCTTTTTTAAAATTCTCTTAAGTACCATTAATTAAAGGGAAGTGCGGGGTAAGATTAATCTTGATTAGTTCTAAGTATAATGTGTTTGCTATTGTATAGATTCACCCAGTGCCACATGTCTGTTCAGACTATAGAGTTGTCTAGTATGCTAAGACATCATACGTAACAGGGCCCGGGGCTGTCGTGTCAGTATTATATATACACTTGTGTAGTGTACCAGCATTCATCTTAGTTTATACAGCTGGCCCCTTTGCGTGTGACGTCACGATCCCCGCTGACGTCGGGAGGCTCAGCGCAGGGCATAAACGGGGGCGTGCAGTCCCCAAAGTCATAGACCTACAGGCCGAACGGACATGGCTGGGATCTCTTCTCACAGACTGTAAATACACCGTAACCATCCTACAAGGAGTGTCTTTGACAACCTATATATCTCTCCCAATACCCACACAAAAAAAGGACAGGGGCCCCTTTTCGTTTGGGCCTTTGGGGGTGGGACTTGAGACAGATTCCCTGATTTATTTTTAAGTGACTTAATAATCATGGTGACCTTTAGTGGGTTCAGTAGGTGCAAGATGAAGGATTTGGGGAAAATTTCCCCTCTAAGTAATCACTTGCTAGGGGGTTGGTCTACCTGGAGGGCTACCTGTAGGGAACTCCCGGGGTCAACGCCCCGCGCGGGTCTGTGACCCCGGCCTCCCCGTTGGAACCCGAGCCTGATCAACCAGGCTGTTACTGCTGGGCGCACCAGGGCCAACGTACAACCACAGCCCGGCTGATCAGGTACCGACTTGAGGTGCCTGGCCCCGTCCTGCTTTAAGACAGCCAGGGTTTGTTGGTAATCCCTGATGTATGCTGGGAGGCAGTTGAACAATCTTGGGCCCCCGACACTTATTGTGTTGTCCCTCCGTGCTGGGGGCACCCCTGCTCTTCTTGGGGGGGTTTTACATCGCCTGCCGGGTCTTTTTCTTTCGTAGGGGTGATTTTTGTGTGCAAGTTTGGTACTAAGCCCTCGAGAATTTTTATGTGTATATAATAATGTATCTCTCCCCCCTGCGTTCTAGAGAGTACAGGTTTAGGAACTTAAGCGTTCCCAGTAGTTGAGGTGGTTTTTCGCACTTTCCGGGGGTGAAGGGGTTTTCTGCACATTTTCAAGGTCAAAATTTCACCCGCCTTGAAAGGTGCAGTTAGTGTGCAGCAATATTCCAGCCTAGATAGAACAAGCGATCTGTAAAGTGTCAACATGGGCTTGGCATCCCTGGTTTTGAAGGTTCTCATTATCCACCCTGTCATTTTTCGAGCAGATGCAATTGCTACTTTGTTATGGTTCTTGAAGGTGAGATCCTATGATATGATCACTCCCAGGTCTTTGACATTAGTTTTTCGCTCTATTGTGTGGTTGGAATTAGTTTTGTACTCCGATGAGATTTTAATTTCTTCACGTTTTCCGTATCTGAGTAATTGAAATTTCTCATTATTGAACTTCATATTGTTTTCTGCAGCCCATTTAAAGATTTGGTTTATGTATGCTTGGAGTCTTGCAGTGTCTTCAACGGTGGACACTGTCATACAGATTTGGGTGTCATCTGCAAAGGAAGACACAGCACTGTGGCTTATATCCCTGTCAATGTCTGATATGAGGATGAGGAATAGGATGGGAGCAAGTACTGTTCCTTGTAGAACAGAGCTTTTCACAGTAGCTGCCTCAGACTTTACTCTGTTGACTACTACTCTTTGTGTTCTACAAGTTACGAAATTATAGATCCATCTACCAACTTTTCCTGTTATTCCTTTATCACGCATTTTGTGTGCTATTACACCATGGTCACACTTGTCAAAGGCTTTTGCAAAATCTGTGTATATAACATCTGCATTCTGTTTATCTTCTAGAGCATCCAGGACCTTGTCGTAGTGGTCCAGTAGTTGGGACAGACAGGAGCGGCCTGCTCTAAACCCATGCTGTCCTGGGTTGTGCAATTGATGGGTATCAAGATGGGTGGCGATCTTGCTTCTTAGAACCCTTTCAAAGATTTTTATGATATGGGACGTTAACGCAATTGGTCTGTAGTTCTTTGCTATTGCTTTACTGCCCCCTTTGTGGAGCGGGGCTATGTCTGTTGTTTTTAGTAGCTGCGGGACGATCCCAGTGTCCATGCTCCCACTCCATAGGATGTTAAAAGCATGTGATAGGGGCTTCTTGCAGTTCTTGATGAACACGGAGTTCCATGAGTCTGGGCCTGGAGCGGAGTGCATGGGCATGTCATTTTACTGGCGAGATTTGATCCTATGGTTGAGAAGTCATTTAACTTGTTAACTGTATCATTAGGCTGTAGTTGTGTTTCATTCAGTTTTGTTAGGACAATATCCCTAGTTTTTTTCAGTTTGTGGGTGCCCAGAATCTGAGAGAGTGTTTTCCAGGTCTTTTTTATATCTCCTCTTGTTTCGGTGAATCTGTTGGAGTAGTACAGTTTCTTGGCTTTTCTTATTAGTTTGGTGTGAACTGATGCATAGTGTTTAATAGTATTTTTGTGTATTAAGCCCTGTCTATATTGCTTTTCATATTGATGTTTCTTATTAATGGATCTAAGTATGCTGTTAGTTAGCCATGGGCATTGCAGAATTCTGTAGGCCAGTCAACCAACCCTAGCTCTTCTGCTAAGTTACTTATGGAGGCTTCGTCATGAAGTCTAAAAGAAACTTTGTTGTATTCTAGTAGTGGTTTATTAATGTTTGTTAAGAGGAAGGTGGGGTAGTGGTCTGTAGTACTGTCTATGATTATTCCTGATTTAAGGGGGGCTAGTATATTGGTCCATATATGGTCAATTATGGTTGCACTTGTCTCAGTCAGCGTGGTTGGTTTAGATATTGTTGGTATGAGAAGTGTGTTGTTCATATTGTTGATGAAGTCAGTTACTGGCTGATCGTCTGTTAGGCCAAGGTTGATGTTGAAGTCTCCAGCTATGAGAAGGTGGTGCTTGTTCATTTTGTTGTTTGTTATTAGTGTCTTTAATTTATCGCTAAAATTTGGGATGTTTGTATGAGGCATCCGGTAAATGGCACCGATTGTTATAGGAGTCTCAAGTTTTTTACAGTAAAATTTGCAAAAAATATTCTCCGTATTCATCACTATAGCAGGTAGTGTTATAACAAGATAGTTCTTGACTCACGAAATCGTAATGACACGATTGCAAACAAACCATACCACGGGTGGGGTTCGAACCCGCGGTCAGAGAGTCTCAAAACTCTAGACCGTCGCGTAAGCCACTGGGCCAGCTGGCTTACGCAATGGTCTGGAGTTTTGAGACACTCTGACCGCGGGTTCGAACCCCACCCGTGGTATGGTAAGATAGTTCATTAGAGTAATAGATTGCAATACCACCCCCAACTTGGTGTGGTCTGCAGTTATGGATTGCAGTGTAACCTGGTAGTGAGTAGATATCTATTGTGTCCTGTTAAGCCAGGTTTCAGTAAGAATAATACAGGAGATGGTTGTCTTTAGAGAATCAAGGAGTGCCAGGAGGTCGTCATAGTGTTTGCTTAAGGACCTGATATTGTAGTTAAGAACTGTTATATTTTTAGCAGTATTTAGGACAGTGTTGGCTTGTGATGCTGTGTAATAGAGGCAGTTACTTTCCATTAGATTTTGATTGGGAGTTAGATTATATAGGTTTAGATCCGGGTCGACGTGATCATTCATCATTTAGGTTAAATGGTAATTCTTTATATCATGTATAGTGTGTTGAGTTCCAGTACTGATATCTGTAATAGGGGGATGTTTGGACAAGTATGTAGCTAATGCATGTTGGTCAAATAGAGTGTAGAAACTAATAAACATAATGAATTTGGTGATGACTATGTATTAAGCTAGAATGAACTAAAGTATTAACTAGGTATAAACTATTATATATATATGTCAAATATTTTAATTCTGTATATATACTCCTCTAGACAACTTTACAAGTAAAGATCTTAAATTTTATTTTATTGTTTTGTGTTCATTCAGTTGGGATCCTTATTAATATTGAAGGGGGCTATAGAATAACCTGACATTCAACCTCTTGTTGTGAAACCAGAAACAGGCCAGCAGCTAAGAAGGGAACCAATTAGTTAACCCATAGCTAGCTCTGGAGACATCTGTTTTAGAAGACACTTTTTCTAACAGAGGAGGGAATGTGAGGGGTACTGCCACCTACCATACATTCACAGAGGAACAGCACCATTCTCTATGTAACCAAAGACTCCCATGAGGCCTTACAACTGGAAGTGCACTTAAGAAACTCAGAGTGGGGTACCGCTGTTGAGATTGATAATGTGTGTTATTTTTATGAACAATTTTTCATTATGCTGAGAAACTAAGTAATGGACCAAATTTCGTATATATTCCGCGTCCAGCTCTGGTGGTGAGCGGACGTGCTGGCTCTACCCTAGCGGCATAGTGAGACTTATTTTCAAATAAGATGACTGCCACCTATCGACGAAGAGTCAATACTGTATGTATTGAGCTACTGCAGGGAACGATTCTACCGGCGAATGCTGATGTACTTTTGACAGCCATTCTCCGTGACACCTACGGCTTGTCTTACGAGGACCTTTATGGAATGTCAATGAATGGGATACGACGTTTCTTCGTGAAATTTGCAAGCACTGAGGTGTATCGACGTGTGGTGGATGTCTACCAGGACAGGAAGATGGTGGTCAACATGGGAGTCGAGGTTTGTCTACGGGACGTTTCGACAGTATACAAGTGGGTAAAACTTCATAATGTCCCATTTGAGGCGTGCCCTGAATATATACGAGATGTATTGAAAGAATATGGTGTCATTCATGCTGTAAATATAGGAAGATGGGTGCAGGGGCCATACACTGGTTTGTTGGAAGGGTCATACTCAGTTAAAATGAGTTTGAGGAAACCCATACCATCTTTTGTGCTAATGGAATGTTTTCACACAGGTTTATGTTCATTACCAGGGACAAGTGAAAACTTGCAGGGTGTGTGGACAACCTGGACATTATGCAGCCGATTGTGCGAGACGTAAGGAAGTGGTGAGGAACAATGTTGAGACAGCGAAGAGACCAGACAATATTGAGCATGGGACGGAAAGAGCTGTTGTGGAACCTGCAAGTGTGCAGGATGTTGGCTTGGAAGTCTCCCAATGGAGTGAGGAGGTGGACAAAGCGGAAGAGAGGGTTGACAGTGAGTTGACGGGTGGTGAAGACGTGGCTAATGACATGGAACATGAGAGTGTACATGAGAGTGGGGGTAACTATTGATGAAGCAATACTGAGAGACTTGGGTGATATTATTGGTGGTGAGGATTTAGATTTGGTGCAAAGTAACATTGGCGACAGGCTGATAGACAGGGTGCACCTGCCTATTGACAGGACAGCGAGTGGGGGAGAAGAGGCAAAGGAGGTGAGGGTTGAAGTGGAGATACATCAACAGTGTGAGGAAAAGGGGGTAGAGATGGATAAGAGTGAATCTAGGAAGAGATCAGGGGAAGAGGCAGAAAATGACATCATTACACTGGAACAGCGCCCGGGGGAAAAAGGCGTGGACAGAAGTGGTGAAGGGTAAAGGGGGTGAGGGAGAGAAGTAGTACTGGAGTGTCAGCAACAGCAGTTGGAAAGAAAAAGGGTGGTTTACAGGCTGTAAGCAATGGTAAAGGTGAAGGTACACTGCCGCAACGGAAGGGGTAACCTCTGTCTCTACTTTCAAGTGTATTAGCATGAATATGAATGGCCTTCGTCAGGAGGTTAAAAGGAAATGGGTCGAGGTTACGCTAAGTAGGCTTTATGTAGACGTGTTTTTTCAGGAACATAATTTTAGGAGTGGGGAGGAGTTGGCTTTAAAGGGTTATAGGTTATTTGTGGGTAGGATGGATTTATTAAAAGAGTGGGTGTGGGAGTGAGGGAGGGGTGTCCCTTTGCTTTAGGCTCATGGGAGGTGGGGGGGAGGGGTAGGGTTGTTAGGGTGGATGGTAGGTGGGGTGTAGTGCAAGTTTGTTTCCTGGGGGTTTACATGCCAGCGGTGCACAGTTTAAAATTAAAGGAGGATTTTGTGAGGTCCGAATTGATATACGCCTTCCGGGGATTACCTCAAGTAACAGGAATTGTGGGAGACTGGAATAGTGTCATACGTGTAAAGGATGTGGAGCCGAGAGGTTCAATGCAAGTATTAAAAATATTGAGGGAGGTATTTAATGCGGTGGGTGTGGTGGACGTCGAGGTTGGATAGAATATATGTTACGAAAGCGGTGGTGGTAGAGAAGGTGGAGTGTGTTGATGTGGGTTTCTCTGATCATAAAAGTGTGTTAGCACAACTGGGATGGGAGGGTGCGGTGCGGGTATATGGGAGTTATTGGAAGTTAAATGTTAGTTTGCTGAGTAGGTTAGGAGGGGAGATGAATTTTGAGGGTTGGTGGAGTGGGTGTGGGAGGGGCAGGGGTATTATGGGGGTTGTGAGGTGGTGGAATGATAGGGGGAAACCAGCAATTAAGGATTTTTTTACGCGACTGGGCAGGGAAGATGCACGATTTAGGTTTGGGTATCAAAGGTATTTGGAGGGTTTGTTGCAGGGTCTAGTGGGAGTGGGGGGCTGGTAGGGGTGAGGAAAGGGAAGGGGTGAGGGTGGCATTGCAGGATTTACAGAATGAGAGGTTTCAGGCGCTGAGGTTGAGAAGTGGTATGGAAGAGGTATTATGGGGAGATAAAGTGTCGGCGGTTGTGCTGAGAAGGTTTAGGAAACAAAGGGAGGTAATGACGATTGGTGCAATTGAGGTGGATGAGGGTATGGGGGTATGATGTTGGGAATGTGTTAAAAACAAGGGAAGCAATGGGAGGGTATGGGGAAGTGTGGTTTGGGAAAAAATATGAGGAAATGAGGAATTGAAAGGGGGGAAGGGGGAATTTTGGGACATATTATTGAGAGAGTGACAGCGGAGGAAAGGGAAGAGTTAGAGGGAGTTATAATGGAGGAAGAAGTGTGGGAGGCAGTTAAAAGCCTCAGGATGGGGAAAACGCCTGGGATAGATGGGTTACCTGGGGAGTTATATGTTCAGTTTTGGGATGTGTTGAGAGATGTGTTGGTGAAAGTGTTTAATGATATGAAGGGGGGAGGGGTAATGGAGGAAATGGTAAGGACGGGGGTGGGGGTATTGGTGCCAAAGAGGGAGGGTGCGAGTAGTTTTCATGATTATAGAGTAATAATGTTGATGAGTACAGATTATAAGATTTATGCAAAGATTTTGGCAAACAGGTTGAGGAGGAGAATTGGGATCTGGTTACATGGGGGACAATATGGTATACCGGGTAGGAGTATGAGACATGGGCACAGAAGGATTAAGGGTTTTATTGAGGAATGTACTGAGGGAGGGGTGTTAGGTCTGGATTGGGCTACGGTGTATGATAGGGTTAATAGGACGGTATTATTTGATGTCATGAAGCGCATGGGTTTTGGGGGTGAGGTGGTGGGTTGAGTAAAGCAATTGTATGAGAATGCGTAATGAGAATTCAGATAAATGGACGGTTAGGGTGGGAAATTAGGATGGAAAAGGGTATACGTCAGGGTTGTCCGTTGTCTCAACTATTATTTGCTATTTTACAGGACCCGTTTTATAGGTTAGTTGAGAGGGGGGAAGGGGCACAGGGGAGGGGACGCATGTAGGAGCAGAGGTCATAGGTTATGTTGATGACACAAATCTGTTAGTTGCATCTGTAGAAAGTCTGAGGTGGGTAGGTGAGATAGTGGTGAGGTTTAGTGTGTTAACGGGTATGGAAGTGAATAAACGTAAGTCCTTGTTGCTAGAGGTTGGGAACGTTGGGGGAGAGAGAGGGTTGGTCATTTGTTCGTGTTTTGAAGGTTTGTGGTATAATTTTTAGTAATGATTTAGGGAGGCCCAGGGAGGAGAATTCGAAGGGGGCAGTGGATAGGGCTTTAGGTAGGATGAGGGGCTGGGGTTCCAAGGAAGTTACTTTATTGCAAAGGGTGGTAGTGATTAATGTCCTGATTTATAGTAAACTTTGGTTCAGAGTGGGAGTGTTTCCTCTAGTTGAGGAAGACGTGCGTAGACTGGAAAAAGGTGTTTTGAGTTTTATATGTAGGGAGGTGGTAGAAACGAGAGTGAAGTGGGGAGGTTTGGGTTTGGTTCCTTTGAGAAGGCACCTGAGAAGTGTTTTTGCTGATGGGAGGTAGGGGTGGGGTAGGAAAATAGGGGGGTAATGAAGGAAGTGAGGAAATGGTGGAGGGGTAAAGAGCTAGTTGAGTGTGAGAAAGTTATTAGGTTCCTGCTAGTGGTACGTGAACCGGCTAAGGTTAAGTTACGTAGGTTGGATAGGATTAGTAGGTGGTGTTGCAAGGGGAGGCATTGTTTCCCTTATATGGGTGGAAAAGTATTTGGGGTTGGTTGAACAAAGTCAAGGTGGCTCCGAGAGTTAGGGAATTGGGTTATAGGTTTTTGCACGGCATTTTGGCTACAAGGGGGCAACTGTTTATTATGGGGTTTGCAAGAGATGGGGTTTGTCCAAAGTGTGGGGAATATGAGACGGCTTTTCACACAGTGTATTTTTGTAGAAGTCTGGATTTGGTAACAATATGGTTGCACAGGGTTTTGGGATGGATAGGGGGAAAGTCTCGGTGTTACGTGCTCTGAGTTTAGAGCTGAGTGAATTTCCAGAAGGCGTACGTAGGGCTATAACATACATTATGTTAGACTATTTGTATAATATATGGTGCATGAGAGAGGTGGAAGGGGTAGTGCTGGTCAAGGTTCTAGCTGCAGTATTTGTTAAAACGAAATATAGGAATGAAGTAATTTATGGTAGAAGTTGGAGACAGAGTTTTCCGGAGGTTTACAGAGAGACGGTGGGTGGGTTACGTAGGTTGGGGAGGGATGGGTTGGGGAGGGATTGAGTGATAGTTTTCGAAGAAAGTTAAGGGGAGGGACGTCTTAGTGGGGTAGAGGTTGTGTGGATGGAGGTGGGTGAATGTGGGGGTAGTGATAGTGGTTGGGGTTTTGAGTGTGGGTTTTAAGGGGTATGGGGGCATAGGTTACCTGAGGTTGTGGCAGTGTTTCCTTTGGTTTGATGGTGGTTAATGTTGTTTAACAGCCTTTGTCTAAGTTTTGTTATTTTTGTAATCTTTGGTTTAGTTGGTACGAGTATATTTTATGCATATAGGTCAAGTTAGGATTTAGTTTTTTCAACGTCATGGTTGTGTGACGGTGTAAGTTGTATGGTTTGGTGAAACATGGTTTTTTGGTCATGTCGACAATACTTTGGTAGGGATAATGTAATGGTATAATAGAAACGGTTTGGTTTCATTTTGTATGTTTATAGGCAAGACCATTATATGTGGCATGGTTGCTATGTGTATGTAAATGCCAAATTAGGTTTTTGTTATGCAAAGGTCTCACCTGTTTTAGGAGTTATGGTGTGAGAATGGTGTTATAGCACCATCATAGCGTAGTTTATGGTGTGAGAATAGTGTTATAGCACCATCATAGCGTAGTTTATGGTGTGAGAATGGTGTTAGAGCACCATCATATCGTAGTTTATGGTGTGAGAATGGTGTTATAGCACCATCATAGTGTAGTTTATGGTGTGAGAATGGTGTTATAGCACCATCATAGCGTAGTTTATGGTGTGAGAATGGTGTTATAGCACCATCATAGCGTAGTTTGTGAGAATGGTGTTATAGCACCATCATAGCGTAGTTTATGGTGTGAGAATGGTGTTATAGCACCATCATAGCGTAGTTTATGGTGTGAGAATGGTGTTATAGCACCATCATAGCGTAGTTTATTTTTGTGTATAATGACTTGTGTTGGTAACACAACAATATGTAGTTAAATTTTGATATATTGGAATCATTCCTTAAATGCCTGTTATAAAATGTTGCTGTTCATACATAACATGTAAGGTGGATCACATATGTATGTTTTGTAAGGGGGGTTAGTGTCCAAGGAGTTATGATGGCCTGAATAGTGGTTCAGGTGGTCAGTAAAGTAAAGTGGGGGATTGAACTTTAATTTTATAGGTTAGGACATCCTATGTTTGGGAAGTTCTCCGTTATATATGTGCATTATAGTGTTGTTGGAGTTTGTAAGTTACCTTTGTATAACCTTAGGTGATGTATGTTGTGATGATGGTCTGTGTTAAACATGATTTAGGTTATGGTCTAAATATAGCGTGTTGCGCTTATCTTTTGAGAAGAATGTATGGTTAATTTTTTTATTGGTCACATGTGTATGTGACGTAATGTGATGTTCCTTGTTCATGCTGTAATGTTTGTATTTTAAATAATATATAAAAACAAAAATTCCTTACATGCCTGTTAAAAAAAATGGTGTTAGTTATATAAATAACATGTAAGGTGAATCACATATGTATGTTTCATAAAGGGGATTAATGTAGAAGGATTGTTTGGCCTGAGTAATGTTTCAGGTGGACAATAAAGAAAAGTGGGGGTTTGATTTTTGTATTATAGTTTAGGACAGCCTTTGTATGGCAGTTTAACGTCATATAAGTGCATAATAGTGTTTGTTGGATTTTGTAATATACAATTTTTGGTGATGTAAGTAGTGTTGATGGTTTTGTTGAATCATGAATAGGTTATTGTCAGAATATGTTAAAGCTTTTGTACTTATCTTTGTGTGGAGTCACTTATATTTGTTTAGTCACATGTGTATGTGATGATTTGTGATGTATATTGTTAAGAGTGTACTGTTTGGTTTTTATAATAAAATATAAAAAAAAATTCGTATAAACTTTCTATTTTAAGTTTGAATATTGCATCGCTTAGAAAAACATTTCTTGACCTTCACCACAAAGTAACAACGAAAGCCATTGATGTTATTTTTTTTTTTATTTAAAAACAGTTTATGTACAACATATAGCAGGAATAAGTACCCCTTCACAAGAGGTTAATCATCAACATTTCACGAATCACATAAGTTATACAATCCAAAACTGTTATTAATACACTCTCACAGCACAAAACCTCTTATAAAGGTCCACATGATATGACTTCTCAAAAATGTCCTAGAATCTTAGATTTTATGCATTACCACAGGAAGTGAGTTAATAAGGATAAGGTATAACATATCCTAAAAGTGCCTACTTGGCTGCACAGCCCAACTGTAATGAATATTTTATATACAAAACCACTGCACCAAACTCATGTTCTTTACATAAACCACCACTCACAGATCCCTATACATATAACAATACTGAACCACTATACATTACCATACATACCACTATAACATGTATTATTTTTTTATTATTATTTTATTTAAAACATATTTTACAATTTTCCAAAAACATCTGGAAAAATACTCCATGAAGAGCTCTCCTATTAGTATCTAAAAACTGATACCTTTAACTGACGGAAAAAAAAAACACCTGCCACCTTAGACTGGGATATAAGGTGCCATTCTAGAACAAAAAGTACTGAAACAGCACGTAAATAATACACCCTAACCGACCACCCCTATACATAGGCAAAACCTTCAAACAAATGAACAAAATAAAAAAAACCTATATGCTTACATATCCGTTAGGTAAACTGAACCTAAAAGTTAATGATCCTCCTGAAATCAAGACTTCAGTAGGAATCACACCCCCCCCCACACCATGCTACTACCACGCCCTTACTCTTCTGTGCAAACCAGATTCAAAGTTTTCCTTACCTCTGCACATACAAGTGCACATTCCATAATTATTCCATTGAATACAATTAAAAAATAACTACCAGTATTGTACAAAAGCCACTAAACCCAAAACTGGTACCAATACACTACCTATGATTTACAAAAACATGTTGACTAGAAAAACACTGATAAACATGATAGTCCTTAATATACCTTAAACCAATACATATCAGGTATCTCCAAAATATCAAACACACAATCAACCCCCCAATAAATCTAAACCTGATCATACATATACAGTCCTAAAAAAGAAAATTACCAAAACATTATGACTAAAGGAAATTATAAACAAAAACCTGACACATAATGCTCATATATCATAGTCAAAAATTTCATATCAATAACACATTGTTTATACATAGAGACTGGAAACATTTATAATGGATTTAACCCTGTAATTAAAAGGACACGACGTACAAGATGCAGAAGAAAAACAAAAGGACATCTGTGAACTAACAAATTCTTCTGTAATATTTGGAACATCAAAAAAAAAAAAATATTGAAAACCCTATTACAAAAAAATACATTTGTAATAAATAGACTGTTTGGGATAACAATAAAATCTCATATTTCAGATATTTATTAATATATATATTAATATAAAACATAATCTGAATAAAAACAATCTTATAATTTGTGCAAAAACATTTATATACACAAAATCATAGTACAAGGTAATAAAAGTCACATGCAAAATCATATACTTAGTGCTAGTTTCAAGTCGCTGCCGTCTTCAAGTGTCCCACAGGACACTACCACACCTTGACATGGTACGCCTTCTCCACCGTGTCCTCAGACACCCTTATCTCTGTCTTATGGCACGCCTACGGGGTTCCACGACATCCGTTCCTGTACCATAAAAGACACCTTCACTGTGTCACACGACACCTTCTCTGTGCCACATGGCACGCCCCCTGTATCATGAACTCAATCTCTAGTAAAGCCTGTGCACCGCGTCTTGACACACACCAAATACACGACTCAACCTGTGTCGTGCCACCGTCACAAACTCTCTGACTACACCACTAAATACCTGACACTCCGGGTAACAATACCAGTGTCACACAAGACACAACCAGTGTCACACAAGACACAACCAGTGTCACACAAGACACAACCAGTGTCACACAAGACACAACCAGTGACACACAAGACACAACCAGTGACACACAAGACACAGCCAGTGTCACACAAGACACAACCAGTGTCACACAAGACACTTCAGGTACATAATTTCAGGTACAATAGTCTATTTTCAGGTACATAGTCTCTGGTCGTTACCAGCACGAAGAATCACTCTCAAGGTCTCTCGAAAGTAGCACTCTCCAGTAGTGTATGGGAGAGTCTACTCTCCAGTGGGAGAGACTGATGAACACTCTCCATAGGAGAGTCTGGTTAGCACTCTCCAGTAGTGTATATGGGAGAGTCTGGTACACTCTCCATGGGAGAGTCTGGTTGACACTCCCTAGGTGTATCAGGGAGCTGGTGAACTCTCAAGTGTTGTATAGGGGAGAGTCTCGTTGACACTTTCGGTCCAGCCGGCTCAGCAGTCCAACATCCCGTTTGATGACGTCACCAGTGACCGCCGGTCGGCAGGTAAACTACCTAACAGGCATGTTAGGTAGGGGGCCGCAACAAACCCTCCGAATCTTGAGGTAGGGCAAACCCCCATTGGAAAACCCCTAACACCCAAGGTAGAGTCATTAGTAACACGTTTCACCCATACCTGCCAACACAGTGCCAGGACCCCGGGAACCCCAAAACCCCTCCCCCGCCCCACTCCCGCCACCCCTCATACATGCACTCCATCAGACACTTGCTCACCCTATCCCTCACCCCCCCCTGCCGGGAGACCAACCCCTCCAAACCTATACAAACCTACCCTAGTAACTTTCCTATCGATAGCCGCTTATACCCCTCTGAGAAATCTCTATCCCACGCCTTACCATACAACCCCTGATTCCTACACTTAGTTCTATAAAACCGAGCTGCTAGGGCTCCCATGACACATAAATGTAATCTAAAACCAAATACATAACTGCTCGCCGCACGTCCTCTGGACACCCCACCACATCTAAACTTAAAATCCGCAGAACTGATGAACCAACCCACCCCATCCCCCTAATTATCCCATTGAACCATTCCCTCACCCTCGCAAAAATACACGACGTGAAAAGCCATGTCCGGCATGCCACATAGCATACAATACCCATCACTTACCAAACCCATCACAAAAAGTTGCGCTCTCGATGCAAGAATGCCATGTAGAAACCGATACCCTATTTCCCGCACTCTGGGAGGTAACTTCAGCTGTCTGAACCAATACCACGTTAACCTCCTAACCTCCTAACCTCCTAACCTCCCTCATGACCCTATCTACCCTTGCCCCCCGATACCCACCCCTTGCTATAAATTCCTGCCTAACGTATAACCCCATCAATCTCCTATGCAAAGGTATCAGACCTAAACCCCCCTTCCCTACCTTTACCATTACCACCTCCTTTCGTAATCAATACCTCCCAAAACTCCAAATAAACCTCAAAACTCTGTCCTGCAAGCACCAGATATCTTTGTCCAGAAGGGGATATAAGGGGATATACCAAAGCTTACTATACACCAAAGAATTAATAATAATCGTCCTTTGCAAGAGGGTTACCTCACCTGGCCTCCAACCCGCCAGCTTGCCTAAAGCCGCATCGACTACCACCGAGGAATTAATCTCACGCACCACACTTGCCACATTACCAAAAGTCACCCCACATATTTTCAAGCTTTCTACTGTTGCCCACCCGAACCTCTGCCCCAACGCCCCCACCCATGTTCCTACCTCTAACAACTTAGATTTCACCTTATTCGCCCGCATACCTGTAGCCCGCCCAAAAACCTCTATAAGTTTGTTGATATTCCCCAATCCCTCCTCGCTACCCACTAAAATGGTGGTACCGTCAACGTAGCCAATAATCCCTGTTCCTACTCCTAGCTCACAACCTTCCTCCCTGACACCCTCTGAAACCAGCCTATAAAAGGGGTCCTGCAAACATGCAAACAGAAGCTGCAACAAGAGACACCCCTGTAGCAACCCCCGTTCCATGCTCAGCAAGGACCCCACCCTCCTGTTCACCTGTACTCTGACTCCAGCTCCTGCATATACGTTCATAACCATCCCACCACCTCCTCTCCGAACCCATGTCGCAACAAAATTCCCATTAACATACCCCTGTCTACACTGTCGTAGGGTGTTTCCCAGTCCAGCCCCACGACACCCCCCCCCCTACCCTCAATGAAATGTTTAATTCAGCGATGTCCCTCCCTCATGCTGCGTCCTGGGACCCCATATTGCCCACCTTCCAATAATGTCCCCAAAACCTTCTTCATGTGGTTTACTAAAACACGCGCAAAATTTTTATAATCAGCACATCAGCACATAATAACGTAATTGGCCTATACGCCTGAAGAATCCCACCACCACTTCCCTTAGGCACTAAAACCACAATCCCCATATCTAGCTCCCTGCCCATCCTGCCCGGCAACTTCATTTCATTAAATACCATGACCAACACCTGTCTTAAAACCTCCCAATGGGTTATATAAAAATCCCCCAAAATCCCATCAATACCAGGCGCTTTCCCCAATTTTTGGCTCTTTACTGCCTGCCACACTTCCTCTTCAGTAATACATCCCTCCAAAAGCTTCCTTTTCTCCGTACCTAGTCTTGAACCGATACCCTCCAAAACCCACTCACTCGCGTGCCCATCACCCTCCCTCCATCCCAATTTGTGCTCAAACCATTTGTCGGTGTAACAACTCATGGCCTCAGTGGTGCGAATTACCTGCCCTCGGCTATACCCACCTAAATCCTCCTCAACCGCTAATGACATAACCGTCATCCCCTTCCTTCGGACTTGAAACTTACGTAAAACCAGTGCCAAGGGCTTATCCCCCAAAGTACCTCCTCTAAACCCCTCGCACCCTGAAAGCTTGAAAATCCTCATTTTGTATGTCCCTCAATTGCATCAGAAGATTTTCTATTTCCGCATACGGATATCTTCCTGCTCCCCCATAGCACTCCTTCAGTTGCCCCTCCAAATACCTCTGCAACCCCATCCTAAAATGTGCCTCCTTCCCTCCCACCCTTTGTAGAATTCCTGATGGTTACTTTCGCCCTTACATGCCACCAATCCACCACATCACCAATCCCCGACCCCATCCCATAACCTTCCCCACCATTCCGCAAAAATCTCCTGATGATCTGATCCTTGCAACAAACGTACATTCAACTTCCAATAGCTAGGATAAATCTTCACCGCTCCTTGCCACCCCATCTCAGCCAAAACACCTCTATGATTTGAATAAGCCAAATCCTCACAAGATACAGCACCTACCTGAACCGCATCTGACACATAAACCCGATCTAGCCGTGCTGCGTAACCCCGTTTAATATATGTGTGGTCCACCTGTCACCCACCTCCCCTAACTACGTCCGCCACCCCGACCGCCTGCAACACCTCCCTCAAAACCCCTAACATGCAACCCGCCCCCCTAGGCTCCACATCCTTTCCTCTAATTACACAATTCCAATCCCCTGCAATGATAGTGACTAAAGGGAGACCCCGCAAAGCATAAACTAAAAATCGTGAACAAAATCTTCCTTCATCCGATGATTGTTAGTCGCGGCATATAAACCTCGACAAAACACACCTGTATGTCACCCCATTTCTCTCTACCCTAACAATTCGTCCCCTCCCCTTCCTCCCATTCCTTCAACTTGAAGGGGCTGGCCTCTAGGATCCCACAACAATCCCGCCCTTGAGGTTTTTAGAACTCCCGTATAACATGTATAACCTGTCAATCATAAGTCCCTTCCACACCTGAAATTGTGCTCCTGAAAGAAACACACGTCCACATTCATGTGTCTGAGTGTCATCTCTACCCATTTCTTTACCTCCATGCGGAGGCCATTAACATTCATGTTGAAACACCTGAAAACGGCAATGGGGGTTTACCACTACATCTTATGGATCCTGTCGCACCTGTCTCTGATGTTCCACTGGCTCCTCTACAAATCTTCCCACCCCACTTGAAATGCAGCTACCACCCCAGCCCCACCCTGGGGTCGACAGAGCACCAGACGATGCCATATTGTCTGTTCCCTCAGGTAGAGACTCGGGTGGACAAAAAAAATATGAGAATATAGAAATCAAATAAAAGGGAACATTACTAGAATATGGGAGAATAGACGGTAGTGGTCTATTCTCTTGGGAGTATGCTGCCACCACCTGCTCTTTTAATAGTGGGAGGGATAAAAGAAACGATAGTCATAGGAGAAGGGAGAAAAACAAGGAGTTTGGGTTAGAGCAGGAGAAAACCCAGTGAGAAATAATACAGGATAGTTAAAACAAGATAGGGGTCCTGATAAGTACTGGCTCTTAGGGTAGCATGGCCTGAAAACACGAGCAGTAGGCACCTTATCAGGGCTTGACTCTCCACATAAAAATGATAACATCAATAGGTTATTTAATTTAGTCTCTGACACATGGACCTTGTATACATGGCTCAAGGGAAGTAAAACATATCCAGATATAACCCTTTACAATTTAATAAACACATTACAAGTGTATCTGAAATTGTTTATAACAAGAAGAAAAATTTATAGTAGCACATAATTATTATAGCATGCCTGGCTTACTGATGTTAAAACTACCTCCCACATAGTTCCCAAGGAACTCCATTGCTTTCCATACTGAAGTTTAAGTGCCTTGATCCATTCCTGCCTTAAGATGCTCCTGAGACCTTCAAATCCCAGATTACAAGCCTGGTCTGATCCTCCAGGACTATAGTGTTCAAGGTCTCTCTAGCACTATCCTCTCCTCAGTATCTCTGTTGGATCTCTCCTACTTTGGAGGCATATCTCTGGGGGTGCCTGGTTGCTAACCCCAAGCCTGCTCCTACTCTTGAGGCATCTCTTTGGGGGTGCCTGGTTGCTGCTAAACCCTAAAAACATTTTTCAGATTTAGTCACAAAATACACAAGCAAGAACTTCTACAAACAAAATAAAGATCTTGCAAAAGAATATAAGAAAGGAACATAATTAACAAATTATCAAAACAATAAAAAATGGCATATCAAAAATAATTCAAGATTTTACATAAAAATAAGACAGCTGAAATACAGTGAGCAAACAGTGTAACTTAACACAATTATAATACACAAAAAAAAGAATGAACATATATATTATGCACAGAATAAACATGAAACATAGGCTAGTATGAATAAGACAGAGAAAAATAAAATATTGGTACAAAAATAGCAACAAACATATATAAGCTAGGTTAAGTCAAGTTACAATGTGACAGATAAATTACAGGAAATAAACATAGTTAAACATAAGTAGTAGATATTTAATAAAAGAGTATTAGCATAAAAGATAGGTTAGGAATAAGATATAGGTTAGAAATAATAAGTATTGGGGTAGATCACATGGTCAAAAATACTAGTCATTACACCTTAAATTATCACTATTCTTACAATTTACTATAATCATACAATATACAGTCCAATGGCTATAACACAATATTTGATCTTCTCTACTTATCTCTCTCAACACAGATTATGAACTCACTTGTTAGCAGCAGTATAATCAATATGAGAAGTTGAAAAAGGCTTCTTAAGCTGACAAAGGTGTGAGAGTGGTCATGGGAACTCTTCCGCGTGTTCCCTCCCTTGTTTTGAATCGAATCCCTCTCATGTACACAAACTCTTTACAAATTTCGACACAAGAAGGTCAACTTGCCTCTATAAACCTTATTTCTACTCACAATAATTATTACAATGAATACTAATACTAGAAAAACAATCAGACACAAAGAAAATTAATGTTATACACTATATTACAGATTAACAAAAATTCTAGAGAAAACATATTGGAACATACAATAACAGAGCAACAGAATGCGAAGATAATCACAGTTCAAATACATTTCTTGAGTTAATTAACAGCATTTATTTCTTTCCCCTGAGTTACAGAACTATTCACATGGTAAATAGATAAGGATATAGACAAGAAATATAAGTGAGGACAGTCATGAAATTTTCACAACTAATATTTATCACACCTTACATAAATAATGCTTGAGGGCTGATTTGCTTCATTACACACTATTCTTCCCCTGCTGTGCAACCATCCTACCCTTTGCCACATCTGCATAGACCATTTTACATGACCTTTGGCCTGGGGTTAGCACATCATCCTCAACAGTACCACTAGGCCGTTTGCGGGATACACCCGCCACTTCCATTTCTCCTTCACTATCCTCTCTATGCACTTCCACCCCCACCATAACCACAGACCCTCGGTCAGCAATGTCTGCACCACTACTGTCCACACACTCTGGACTCTCCAAACCCACAGGTGTGTCCACCACTGGACTTAATAAACCAGGTGACAGCGGGTCCTCGAGAATCCTCTGAATCTCCTCCAAACGGGGAACCGCTAACACAGACTCCACCACCACCTGCTCATCACCCAGGGCATCCCGACCTGGATCCTGCATCACAACATGCGACGCTGGGGTTAAGGTCAAAACTGCCTCCTCTTCAGCTTCATCAACAGCTGCACTCCAACTGCCCTCAACAGATGCATCCACCAAGGCAACTGTTGCAGCAGATGACACACGAGTGACGGGTTCCTGACGCCCAGCCGTCTTGTCACGAAACACTCCAATGTCCCTGCTCTGCTGTCGTTCTTTACGTTGTTCGTACACCGCCGCCATATGACCCGGGGCACCACAGATACAACACGTCCTTATCTGGCCGGCATATGTTACATATACCTGTGTACGAAAAGCCTCCATTTGGACATATGACGGGATCTGCCACCTCAGGGTCATTTTTAGGGAATATGATCCTTCTGGCATACCTGCATAGATTCCCTGCACCCACCGTCCCAAGGTGGCAACATGAATGACCCCGTATGGACTGAAGACTCGCCTGACATCCTCTTCAGTCGCCTCAAACGGGATGTTCCTTATTCGAATCCATGAATATACTGCTGATACATCATACAGACGTACCTCCAGCCCTGTGTTGATGACGATGCTATTTCCCTGGAACTTATCCACAGTTTCCTCATATGTGCTGGTGGAGGCGAACTTAACGAAGATTCTGGTGGCTCCATTCAGGGATATCCCATATAAAGCTGCACTTGGTAGTCCATATGTGTCCCGTACAATCAAAGGCAGGAGAACCTCGGCATTGTCTGGGTAAACAGCTCCCCAAAGCAAGTCAATACAGACAGTATTCACCCATCGCTGGTACCCGTCCGCCATGTTATTGAAAACAAAGTTTCTCAGTTTCACCACCAGGGATACCACAGCTCACCCGTTCACCTCCAAGGTTGGGGAGCGACTATTTTTTATATTATTTGTCTACAAGAGTAAAGAGTCCCTGAAAAATCCCAGCCCCCTAAAATGACCTCATTTGTTATATATAACCTCAAATCTACTAACTCTTGTATTCCATATATTAAAAAATCACTTCCTCATCAACTTCGTACACATAAGAAAACGGTGGGGCTTCAATACCATGGTGTTAGGATTTATATTGGGAACTCTGTTCTTAATATATCTAGCTTGTATGCTCCTGCTGATAAGTTTAATTATTTGGAGGTTCCAACTTGTGCTCAGTCTGAACATACTCTTATTATTGGAGATTATAATGCAAGACAAAAGCATTGGAAAGTGATAATCGTAATGGTAAACAACTGTTGGCACTCTTAAACAGTCATGATAATGTGCAAATTGTAGGTGTCTTGGCTTCAACATTACTCCTGCCAGCAGCGAGTCTTCCATTGTAACAGATATATCATCAGATCATTTCTCAAGGCTAACCTCTCTAGATATTGGCAATACTATCCTCCCTGGTGGGATACTGAAACGAAAATGCTTTAATG
>WNWK01033645.1:0-21000 GCA_009830355.1 Cherax destructor | reverse complement strand
GAGAAAAAAAATTCACTATCCATTGGAAGGATTCCTTCAGGGTTCCCAATGATCGTTTTCTTTGAATGTGTCTCATTTTTTCCCAAAACTCCTCCATCTCTTTTTCCTTCCCCTCCCCCTCTTTTTTCTTACACAATGGAATTAAAAGGGGGTACACCAAGCTTTTTTTATTTACAAGCCAAGAACTCACTTGTCTGTCTCTCTCTCTCATTTTTTTTTTCCCCATTCTCTTTTTTAATCCGCCCCCCTTTTCCCCATACCCCCTTTCCCCCCTTTTTCCCAAAATTTTCTCCCACTCTCTCCATTCTTTTCCAATTAGTTTTCCCGTTCCCTCCCCCCGATAGCTCCCCCCAAGATGCCTCAGTTAATGACAAGGGAAGGCAGGAGGGGGTCCCAACTACCACTAACTACCTAACGACCTAAACTTTAACCATCTGAAAGTAGTTGTAGGAAGCGACGTTAGCACCTAACTAGCTACATACCCTCTGTGATGGGTAGCACAATGGAAAGGATATAACCGACGAATGCCTCTCATTGTATATACATAAAGGGGTGTTTGTCTCTCATTGTAAAACGATGAGAGGTGTATGTCTCTCAGCGAATGCACACCAAGAGGTGCTTATTTCTCATCGTATATACACCGAGAGGCGTATATTTTCCCAGCGTATACCCAAAGAGAAGTGCATGACTTTCGGGTTTTATATATATATACCGAGCTTTTTAGATAAACTTGGGAAAAGGTTTTAAAAGTTCAGCAGATTTTAAAAAAGACCAATTTGTTTACATCTAATTTGGGATGATACTAACACCCCGACTCTGTAAACATGACTTTAGGTCGAAGCAAACCCATAAAAAGTTTAAACCCCTTTAGATTTAGAATCATATAAATGGCTCTATTTCTTTGACGTCCGAATTGATAATAAAAAAAACCCTTTTTTACCAAAAAAAATGGCTAAATAAATCACAAAGATTGAATAAAAATTAAATCAATAAAAATAAAAAAATTAAATAAATTTGGAAGAAAGTCCCAGTTGGAAAATAAAATGAGGGTATTGTATTAACTATATTATATATAAATCTACTAAAAACGAGAAGAAAAAAAACTTTAAAAAATTTGGGGTTTTCTGAATGTGCGTGGATGTAGGGGTGATGATAAGAAAGAGATGATTCCCCAATTTTTGAATGAAAAGAATTTGGGATGTCCTGGCCCTAAGGAAAAAAAAAGCTAAAGGGGGGTAGGCGAGTTTTGGGGGAGAAATAAATGGGATTAAGTCAGGAGTATCTGAGGGGTTAGAGCAAAGGAAGGGGGGGGGGCAATAATGTTGAAGGATCAGTTATGGAAGGAAAAGAGGGAATATAAATTTTAAATTAAAGGGATTATGGGATTAAAATAAGGGTCGGATGCGAAAAGTGGGTCATAATAAGCGTGTATGCACCGGGAGAAGAGAGGAGGTAGAGGAGAGAGAGAGTTTTTGGGAGATGTTAAGGAATGTATAGGAACTTTTGAACCAAATGAGAGAGAAATTTTTAGGGGACCTAAATGCTAAAGTGGGAGAAACATGCAGAGAGGGTGTAGTAGGTGTTTGGGGTGCCAGGTGAAAAATGATAATGGGACCCCTTTTTGGATTGAACTTTGTATAGAAAGGGGTTTAGTTATAGGTAATACATATTTTAAAAAAAAGAGGATAAATAAGTATACAAGATATGATGGGGGTGTAATGACAGTAGTTTTTTGGGACTATGTATTGGTAGAAAAAAAGACTGTTGAGTGGGACTTCGGGATGTGCATGTTTATAGAGGGGCTACAGATATATCAGATCACTTTTTAGTTATAGCTACAGTGGGAGTAAAGGTAGATGGGATAAAAGGGAAAATAGAATCAGTAAGAAAAAAGAGAGGTGAAGGTTTATAAACTAAAAGAGGAGGCAGTTAGGGTAAGATATAAACAATTATTGGAGGATAGATGGGCAAAAGGAGAGTGTAGGCAAGGGGGGAAAATGTATGGGGTGTTTTAAAAATGTAGTGTTAGAGTGTTCAGCAGAAGTTTGTGGTTACAGGCGAGTGGGTGCAGGAGGGAAGGGGGGAGGATTGGTGGAATGATGATGTAAAGAGAGTAGAAAGGGGAGAAAAAGTTAGCATATGAGAGGTTTTTACAAAGTAGAAGGGGATGCAAGGAGGGAAGAGTATATGGGGGAAAAAAAGAGGGGTTTAAAAAAGAGTGGTGAAGCAATGTAAAAAGAGAGCAGATGAGAGAGTGGGTGAGATGTTAATAAATTTTTGAAAATAAGAAAAAGTTTTGGAATGAGATTAATAAGTTGAGGAAGCCTAGAGAAAAAATGGATTTGACAGTTAAAAATAGGAGGGGGAGAGTTATTAAATGGAGAGTTGGGGAGGTATCGGGAAGATGGAGAGAATATTTTGAGGATTTGTTAAATGTTGATGAAGACAGGGAAGCTGGGGATTTGTGTGTGGGGGGCAAGGGGGAAAAACATCTTGTAGGAGTGTGGAAGAGCCAGTTGTGGGTGTGGGGGAAGTTCGTGAGGCAGTGGGTAAAATTTGAAAGGGGGAAGGAGCGGGGATTGATGGGATAAAGATAGAAATGTTAAAAGCAGGGGGGGATATTTTTTGGAGTGGTTGGTGCTATTATTTAATAAATGTTGGAAGAGGGTAAGGTACCTGGGGATTGGCAGAGAGCGTGTATTGTTCCTTTGTATAAAGGCAAAGGGGACAAAAGAGAGTGAAAAAATTTGGGGGAATAAGTCTGTTGAGTGTCCCGGGTAAAGTGTATGGTAGAGTTTTTTTGAAAGAATTAAGAGTAAAACAGAAAGCAGGATAGCAGATGAAAAAGGGGGGCTTTAGGAAAGGTAGGGGTGTTTTAGACCAAGTGTTTACAGTGAAACAAAGGGAACAGTATTTGAAAGGGTAAAGATGTTTTTGTGGCATTTATGGATTTGGAAAAGGCGTATGATAGGGTAGATGGGGGGCAATTTTAAGATGTTGCAGGTGTATGGAATAGGAGGAAGGGTTTCTTGGGAAAACAGTGAAGAGTTTTTATGAGGATAGTGGGGGGCTCAGGTTAGGGGTGTGTAGGGGGGGAAGGGGGCTATTTCCCAAAAATGGGCCTTAGACAAGGATTTTGATGTCACCGTGGTTGTTCAATATATTTATAATTTGGGGGTTTTAAGAGAAGTGAATGCGAGGGTCTTTGGGAAGAGGTGTTGGGGGTAAAAGATAAAGAAGCAAATACAAAGTGGGAGTTGTCACAGTTTTTTTTGTTTATGACACTGTGCTTTTGGGAGATTTTGAAGAGAAGCGCAGAGGTTGGTGGATGAATTTGGTAGGGTGTGTAAAAGAAGAAAAATTTAAAGTGAATATAGGAAAGAGTAAGGTGATGAGGATAACAAAAAAAAAGGGGACGAAAGATTGGATATCAGATTGGAGGGGAGAGTATGGAGGAGGTGGGGAAAGTATTCAGATATTTGGGAGTGGACATGTCGGCGGATGGGTCTAAGAAGGATGAGGTGAATCATAGAATTGATGAGGGGAAAAGGGTGAGTGGAGCACTTCGAGTCTGTGGAGACAAAGAACCTTTTCTATGGAAGTAAAGAGGGGGAAAGTATGAGAGATATTATACCAACGCTCTTATATGGGTGTGAAGGGGTGATGAATGTTGCAACGAGGAGAAGGCTGGGGGCAGGGGGATGTCATGTCTGAGGTCAATGTGTGGTGTGAATATAATGCAAAAATTCGGGGTTTGGAAATTAGAGGAGGTGGGGGTTACCAAAACGATTGTCCAGAGAGCTGAGGGGGGGGTTTTTGAGGTGGTTTGGACATGTAGAGAGAATGGAACGAGACAGAGTACTTTTGGGGAGTGTTTTAAATCTGTAGTGGAGGGAAGGCGGGGGAGGGGCTTCCTAGGGAAAAGGGTTTGGGGGGAGGGGGGAAAGGAAGTTTTTTGGGGGGGGGCTTGGACTTCCAGCAAGCATGTGTGAGCGTATTTGATAGGAGTGAATGGGGGGAAATGGTTTTTTTACTTGGTGCTGTTGGAGGGAGCAAAGTAACATTTATGAAGGGGTTCAGGAAACCGGCAGGCCGGACTTGAGTTCTGGGAGATGGGAAAATACAGGCCGGCACTCTGGGAAAGGGGGGGGAAAGTTGCAGTTTTATAACTGTAGTGTAAAACACCCTTCTGGCAAGACAGTGATGGAGTGAAGATGATGAAAGTTTTTCTTTTTTGGGGCCAACCCTGCCTTGGTGGGAATCGGGTGTGTTAATAAAAAAAAAAAATATATATATATATATATATATATATAAAAATATATATTATAAATATATAAAAATATATATATATATAAAAATATATATATATAAATATATATATATATATATATATATATATATATATATATATATATATATATATATATATATAAACACTGATCTTTTGGCCGACTGAAACCCCCGAACCCAAACCTTTATGACAAGGGGCAAGGCTTTTCCGAACCCTACCACACTGGTCCAATACCTTGGTCGGTAAAACACTGCGTACCTTGTCATGAGGTTCGTAGGTTCGAGTCTCCGTCGGCCAGAGATCAGTGTTTTGGGAAAATTTCGCCTGCTCTTGCGAATTCCTAGCAAAAAAAATTCCCAGTTGTGTCGATGCATGCAGGGGGTGAGATGAAAAGCTGTAAGCCTTCCTGCCTGGGCTGGTTTCCTTGGAATAACGTCTAGCGAAAAAACTGGGTGCCAAGGTATTGGACCAGTGTGGTACGGTCGGTAAAAACACCGCGCCTTGTCCGGGGGTTCGTAGGTTTTGAGTCTCCGTCGGCCAGAGATCAAATGTTTGTGAATATTTCGCCTTTCTCTTGGCCGAAAAATTTTTATATATATATATATATATATATATATATATATATATATATATATATATATATATATATATATTTATATATATATATATATAATTAATGTGTGTTTGTGCCGTGCTTGAATGAAAAGATCTTCTTGCCGAAAAAGGCAATCAAAATTTGTAAACTTGTCTAAATTATATTTAGTTGGTTATTTAAAAAACTACGCTAGTTATAATAATGTTAGATAAGTTTCCTAAGGTTCTTTTTTACAAAATTAAATTTTTACATTAACATAAATGAAAAATATATCTTTAAACGTAAAAGAGAAAATTTTTTAGTAAGGACTTAATTTTAAATACTTAATTTTAAATGAGTTCTTGCTAATTGCCCAAATTTTTACCTATTCGGCTCGACATATATTATTTAAAGGTTAATTAAAAAAAATCATGAAATTTAAAATTGCCTACCCAAGTGTGGGTCTTAATTCGGGATTTTGATTCGTATGAAAATAATGATTCTCAGTATCAAATGTAGAAAAATTTGACTTGGGGGGGGGTCGAAATGTTAATTATTTTTCGGGGTGGGATAAACCATAGGGTTTAAAAAAAACCTGGGTATTAAAAAATAATAGAACAGTTGTGTGAACTGGAACAATACAAAAAAACCCCACACATAGGAAGGAGCTACCGACTTTTCCCGACCCCATTGGACCTTTTCAAATTCCACCGATTTTTCAAATGGTCCAAGTCGGACGAAACTCGTCTCCTCTCCCTGTGCTCGGGTTTTTTGTGTCTTTTTAGAGAAGGAAAAATGGGGTTCTCACCAGCTAAAGGGGTTTTGTCTGGTGGCATGGATGTTAGGCCACAAGCCACAGTGAGGTAGTCCCCCGCCCTGTCCACCACCAGTCCTGGCACCTCCTCCTCCTCCAAGGGGTGTTCTCAAGGTCCTCGGGGGGCCTCCTTCAGGAATGGGGGCCCCCCATGGGCCCCACCACGACGAATAATGGGATGAAGAGAAGATAAGATGGTGTCAACCTAATTTACCCCCAAACCTTTAAGAATATTGATCAATATTTGAGTGTCAACAGTACTGACCGAGTGGGGGCGATATTAAATATTTGCGTAATATAATGAAGCGATCAAAAAGACTTTGATTTTACGACGGATTCTCAATATTGCACTGTTGCTATGGATGAAAAGAGTGAGGTTGTGTCAGCATGGGGAAAGCAAATGAAGTCGGGGAAAAGTAGAGAAGGATTGGGTAGGAAATGTGAAACGTCAGGGTGGGGGGGAGAAAAACATCAAGGAGACGAAGCTGTGAGACATAAACCTGGAATAAGTCTGAAATGGAGATACATGACATCAAATGAGACGAAGCTGGACATAAACCTGGAACAACAAGTCTGAAACACGAGATCCTTGAGAAATAAAATGTTTAAAAGGGGAAAAAAGGGAGCTGCGAATATCAGCGAAATCAAAAAAAAAAATGAAAACTCACGTAACGTGAGAAGCTATGAAAAAATGGACTTAGAAAGATGGAGAAAGGGTAATAATTAAAAAGGGAAAACAAGCAGAAAACCCTCAGACAAAATAAATAAAAATGGCGACGAATAACGGAGTAACAAGGTTTAAAGGGAATATTTACAAGTTTTAAAAAACAGGGGGGAAGGGGGGGATTCACTCCCGGAAAGCCCGGCCCCAGTTGGCACCCCCGTAGTTTCAACCATCTTGTTTATACACTGCAGGGGCCCCCGGTTTCCCCCGTATTTCAACCACTTGTTTATACACCCCAGGGGGCCCCCGATTTGGGCCTCCCGTATTTCAACCATCTTGTTTATACACTCGGGGGCCCCGAGTTGGCACCCCCAGTTTCAACCATCTTGTTTAAAATTTTGGGGGCCCGGGGGGGACCCCCAAATTTTAACCCTTTTTAAATTTTAAAAAGTTGATATGAAAGTCATTGACTAATTTAACTTTGGTACGACTTTGTTGGTTATCATAATGGGTTTTCTACCTTAAAATTATGACACATCACCAAGCCCGGATATCTACTAGAAGTATAAAAAATGAAGAACAAGGGGGAAGGGAAGATAATAGATAAATAAAAGAGTAAAAAATTCCGTGAGATTACTATGACGTCCAAAAAGGTTAAAAAAAGGGGGGAGGGGGGAGGGAGGGGGAGGGAGGGAGAGGGAGAGAGGGGAGAGAGAGAGAGGGGAGGGGGAGAGGGGGAGAGAGGGGGGGAAAAGGGAAAAAGGGAGGAGAGCGAGAGCGAGAGAGGGGAGAGGGGAGGAGAGAGAGAGGAGAGAGGGAGGGAAAAGGGGGAAAGGGAAATAAAAAGGCAGCAAAGGGCAAAGGAAAAAAAAAAAGGCCGATAAACAGAATACATTGGAAGATGAGCAGACATCCGGGTACGCCCCACAACACCAACAACCTCTGGCAATAACTTACGTCACTCCTTTTACAACAAAAACAAGTCTCGTTCAGGTCCCCCACACACAGCGTCCCCCCCACCCCCCAAAAAACAGCAGCCCCCCACCACCCCCCCCACACCGCAGCCCCCCACCCCCCCACACACCGCAGCCCCCCACCACCCCCCACACACAAGCAGTCCCCCACCATCCCCCCACACAACAGCAGCCCCCCACCACCCCCCACAAAACCGAGTCCCCACCATCCCCCCACACAGCAGTCCCCACCACCCCCCAAAAAACCCAGCAGTCCCCACCACCCCCCCACACAAAAGCAGTCCCCCCCCCCCCCCACACACACAGCAGCCCCCCAACCCCCCCCCACACACAGCAGTCCCCACCACCCCCCCACCCCGACGGGTCCCCATCCCCCACACAAAAGCAGTCCCCCACCATCCCCCACACAAAAGCAGCCCCCCACCATCCCCACACACAGCAGCCCCCCACCATCCCCCACACACACAGCATTTCCCCACCACCCCCCCCCACCCGAGCCCCCCCACATCCCCCACACACAAAGAGTTTCCCCCACCTTTAAAAAACAAAATTTTACTTTTTTAAACAACAGAATTCCAAAATCAAAGGGGTAGGGTTAAAAGAAATGAAATGATGTAATCAGTCCATCAACTTTGGAGAAATAGGACTTGAGGTGGTCAGTCCCTCAGCCCGGGAAAAATTCAGCCCGGGAAATTTAACTGAAGGTTGGTTAGGGAAGGTTTGTCAAGAAACAGGACAAGTGTTTCCGGCGCGGGGGTTAGTCATAGATGACCCATGGGCTTTTTGGGCATCTGACCCCGGGCCTTCCGCTGGTTTCCCGGTCCAACCCTTTTAAAAATTGGGGTCTTAAAGGGTGCTCTTTCCGGCTAAAAAGACGGGGATTCACATCATCCACTTTTCCCCCTTGTCTTATCTGCTGAAGAACCTACCGGGAAAATTTTTCAACAAACAGACCCCCAACCTGACACTAAATCACAACGTAAAATTTACCCCAATTTTCAAGACACAATGAACCACAAACAGATGACAACACTGACCCCTACAATCAAAGACGGGTACAAAAAGCCACTACAATCAACAGACGGGTGAAAACATACCACTCAATCAACAAAAGGTGACAACACTGACCACTACAATCAAAGACAGGTGACAACACTGACCCTAAATCAACAGACAGGGACAACACTGACCACACAATCAACAGACGGGTGACAACACTGACCCTAAATCAAAGACAGGGACAACACTGACCCCTCAATCAAAGACAGGTACAACACTGCCCTACAATCAAAGACGGTGCCCTGACCCCCAATCAAAAACAGGTGACAACACTGCCCCCTCAATCAACAGACAGGTGACAACCGAAAATACAATCAAAGACAGGTGACAACACTGACCACTACAATCAAAGACAGGTAAACCTGCACCCCTACAATCAAAGACAGGTGACAACACTGACACACACAATCAACAGACAGGTGACAACACTGACACATACAATCAACAGACGGGTGACAACATGACCACTACAATCAAAACGGTGACAACACAACCTACAATCAACAGACAGGTGACAACACTGACCACTAAAACAAAGACAGGTGACAACACTGACCACTACAATCAACAGACAGGTGACAACACTGACACATACAATCAAAGACAGGGACAACACTGCCCCCACTACAATCAACAGACGGTGAAACATCCCCTACAATCAAAGACAGGGACAACACTGACCACTACAATCAACAGACAGGTGACAAAACTGACCACCTCAACAGACAGGTACAACACTGCCCCACACAATCAAAGACAGGTGACAACACTGACCCACACAATCAAAGACGGGTACCATACCCCTACAATCAACAGACGGGTGACAACACTGACCACACAATCAACAGACAGGTGACAACACTGACCCACTACAATCAACAGACGGGTGACAACACTGACCCACACAATCAACAGACGGGTGACCCTGACCACACAACCCAAAGCGGTGCAACACTGACCCACACAATCAACAGACAGGGAAAACACTGCCATTTTAAATAAAAGACGGTGCCACTGCCCCCTACAATCAACAGACAGGTGAAAACTGCCCATACAATAAACAGACGGGAAAAACCCGCCCCTACAATCAACAGACAGGTAAAACACTGACCCACTAAAAACCCAACAGAGGGGACAACACTGACCACTACAATCAACGACAGGTGACAACACTGACCCCACAATCAACAGACAGGTGACAACACTGCACACTACAATCAACAGACAGGTGACAACACTGACCCTACAATCAACAGACGGGTGCAACCTGACAATAAAATCAACAGACAGGGACAACACTGACCCAAATACAATCAACAGACGGGACAACCCCGACCCACTAAAATCAACAGACGGTGACAACACTGACACACTACAATAAAAGACGGGTACAACACTGACACACAATAAACAGACAGGTGACAACATGGACCACTACAATAAAAGACAGGTGAAACCTCCCCACACAATCAACAGACAGGTCCCAAACTGCCATCAATAAAAGACGGTCCCAAACTGACCACTACAATCAACAGACGGGTGCCCTGACACACTAAAATCAACAGACAGGTGACAACACTGACCACTACAATCAACAGACAGGGACAACACTGACCACTACAATCAACAGACAGGTGACAACACTCCCCTAAAATAAACAGACAGGTAAACACTGACACTACAATCAACAGACAGGTAAACACTGACACACTACAATCAACAGACAGGGACAACACTGACACATACAATCAACAGACAGGTGACAACACTGACACACTACAATCAACAGACAGGTGCAACACGACACACACAATAAACGACAGGTGACAACACGACACACAAATCAACAGACAGGTGACAAAAACTGCACACTAAATCAACAGACGGTGACAACACTGACACACTACAACCCCAAAGACAGGTGAAAACATAAATCAACAGACAGGTAAACACGACACACTACAATAAAAGACAGGTACAACACTGACACACTACAATCAACAGACAGGTGACAACACTGACACACAAATCAACAGACGGGTGACAACACTCCCCTACAATCAACAGACAGGGGGCCCTGACACACTACAATCAACAGACAGGTGACAACCGCACACCAATCAACAGACAGGTGACAACACTGACACACTACAATCAACAGACAGGTGCAACACTGACACACACAACCGCAGGTACAACACTGCACACAAATCAACAGACAGGGACCCAACCTAAAACAACAGACAGGTGACAACACTGACACACTAAATCAACCCCCACTCACCCTTCCTTCATCCCAGGCATGGCGTAGTCATAGGGCCCTTGGGCACTTCGAATAACCTTTGAACTCCGCCCTTCCTCCAAGGTGAACTTTCCCCCCTTTCTGGGCACGTCAGGGCACCCGGGTCTCCTGTCTTCTTGTCCTCACTGGTATTAGCTGCTGAGACATCCCCTCCCACACAGTCTTCCTTCTCCCCGCTTCCCTTGCCGGTTCTTCCGTCTCCTGTTCTTTTTTATTTTTTTTTTTTGGTTCGATTTTCGGGGTGGCTCTACCTTCAGAGTCTTTTACTGAAGTTCAGACGTAATATCACCACGCTCTGAAGCTTTGAACTTTCTTCTGATGTTCCACTCTCCGTGGCTTTTAAAGTTCCGTTCCCCTTTTTCGTTTACCGTTCCACTTTCCCGTGGCTTCTGATGTTCCTTCCATCTTTTTTATTTACCGTTCCCCCTCTGTGGCTTTGATTTACCTTCCCCTCTCTTGGGTTCTGATGTTCCTTCCCCCTCTGTGGCTTTGATGTTCCACCCCTGTGGCTTCTGATTTCCCTCTCTGGGTTTTTTGATGTTCCACTCTTTTGGGTTCTGATGTTCCCTCTCTGTGGCTTCTGATTTGTTCCACTCTCTGTGGGTTTGTGTTACCGTTCCACCCCTGTGGGTTCTGATGTTTCCGTTCCACCCCTTGGGTTCTGATGTTTCGTTCCACTCTCTGTGGCTTCGTGTTCCTTCCCCCTCTGTGGCTTCGATTTCCTTCCACCTCTGTGGCTTTTGATGTTTCCTTCCACTCTCTGGGCTTCGTTTCCATTCCTGGCTTCTGATGTTATTTCCCCTCTGTGCTTCTGATTTCCACTCTCTGTGGCTTCTGGGGTGTTCCATCTCGGGTTTATTTCCCTCTCTGTGGGTTCGATTTCCTCCTGTGGGTTTTATTTTCCCCCTCTGTGGGTTCTGATGTTCCACCCCTGTGGCTTCGTTTCCATTCTGTGGGTTCTGATGTTCCACCCCTGTGGCTTCTGATTTCCCTCTCTGTTTCTGATTTCCTTCCCTCTTGTGGGTTTGGTTTTTACTCTCCGTGGGTTCTGATTTTTTGTTCCCCCTCTGTGGGTTCTGATTTCCACTCTGTGGCCCGATTTCCTTCCACCCCCTGTGGCTTTGTTCCACTCTCCGTGGCCCGTGTTTCCTTCCACCCTTTTCTTTTGATGTTACCTTCCACTCTCTGTGGCCCCCCTTTTTTTTATGTTACCTTCCACTATCCGTGGCTTCTGATTTCCTTCCACCCCTGTTTCCCGATTTCCACTCTCCGTGGCTTCATGTTCTTTTCCCCTCTTGTGGGTTCTGATTTCCCCTCTCTGTGGGTTTGATTTACCGTTCCACTCTCTGTGGCTTCGATTTATTCCCTCTCTGTGGCTTCGATGTTTCCGTTCCCCTCTCTGTGGGTTCTGATGTTCCCTTCCACTCTCTGTTTTTGATGTTCCCCTCTCCGTGGCTTCTGATTTACCGTTCCACTCTCTTGGGTTCTGATGTTACCTTCCCCCTCTGTGGGTTCTGATTTACCTTCCCCTTTCCTGGTTTATTTACCTTCCACTCTCTGTCTTTGATTTCCACTCTCCTGGGTTCTGATTTCTTTCCACCCCTATGGGTTCGATTTCGTTCCTCTCTATGGCCCGATTTACTGTTCCACTTCTATGGCTTCTGTTGTATTTCCACTCTCTGTGGGTTCTTTTTTATGTTCCACCCCTGTGGCTTCTGTTTTACCGTTCCCTCTCTGTGGGTTCTGATTTATTCCCTCTCTGTGGTTTCTGATGTTCCACCCCCGTGGGTTCGTGTTACTGTTCCACCCCCTATGGCTTGATGTTACCTTCCCTCTCTGTGGCTTCTGATTTACTTTCCCTCTCTGTGGCTTCTGATTTACTTTCCACTCTCTTTTATTCTGATGTTACTGTTCCCTCTCTGTGGGTTTGATTTTCTTTCCCTCTGTGGGTTCTGATGTTATTGTTCCACTCTGTGGCTTCTGATGTTATTTTTCCACTCCTGGGCTTCTGATTTACTGTTCCACTCTCTGTGGCTTCTGATGTTATTTTTCACTCTCTGGGGCTTCTGATTTATTGTTCCACTTTTGGGGTTTCGTTTACTGTTCCACTCTCTGTGGCTTCTGATGTTACCCCATTTCTTGGCTTCTGATGTTTTTTTCCACTCTCTGGGGCTTCTGTTTTATTTTCCACTCTCAGCGGCTTCTGTTTTATTGTTCCACTCTCTGTGGCTTCTGATTTACTTTCCACTCTCTGTGGTTTCATGTTACTTTTCCCCTTTTGTTTTTTGATTTACTGTTCCACTTTTGGGGTTGATGTTATTGTTCCACACCTGTGGTTTTGATTTACGTTCCACTCTCTGTGGCTTTTGTTATTTTTCCCCTCTCTGCGTTTTGATACGCTGGCTGATGCTCTGACAATGCTCTCTATGGCATTTGATTCGCCCCTGATGCTTTGTTTTCCTTTTTAAAGGCTTCGACTCCATTCTCGGTTGCCTTTGATTCTTTTTCGACGTCTTGTTGTATCGTGGGAAAGCCGTAGAATTGAGCTTTTTTTTAGCGCCACGGAGACTTTGATTCGCCTCAAAAGTTTTTTGATCCCATATCTTGGGGGTTTTCGAATCATTTTCAAAGTTCAGTCTAGCACCTTCAGAGGTTCTAACCCTGTTTCTTGAGGGCTTCGAATCACTTTCAGAGGTTCTGGTCCTATAATTTTTTGAAGCCTTTGATTCCTCTCAGATTTTTGTCCCTTTTTTGGGGGCTTGATTGCTCTCCGAGATACTTGCTTTATCTCTTGAAACTTTTTTTTCAGTCTCGATTTCGTGTCCCATTTATCGAAGTCTTAGAATCGTTTTAGACGTTCGTGTCTTCCTCTTGAAGCCTTTGTCCACCGACGTTCGTTTTACCTTTGAACCTTTTTCACTTTCAGACTTCGTGTTTTCCCCTTTTTGAAGCCTTTTTTCTTGAGTTTGTTTTCCCCTT
Source organism: Cherax destructor (assembly GCA_009830355.1). Taxonomy (NCBI): domain Eukaryota; kingdom Metazoa; phylum Arthropoda; class Malacostraca; order Decapoda; family Parastacidae; genus Cherax; species Cherax destructor. Next base: position 7,343 of record WNWK01033645.1, on the reverse strand, counting down.
TTAAACCTTTGTCCATTTTCAGACGTTCGTGTCTTCCCTCTTGAAGCCTTTGTCTCACTTTCAGACGTTCGTGTCTTCCCTGACCTTTGCCCACTTTCAGACGTTCGTGTCTTCCTCTTGATTTGTTCATTTTCAGACGTTCAGTTTTCCCCCTTTTGAACCTTTGTCTCACTTTCAGACGTTCGTGTCTTCCCTTTGAATTTTGTCTCATTTCAGACGTTAGTTTTCCCTTTTTGGAATCTTTGTCTCACTCTCTGATGTTCTTTTTTTTATTCAAAGACTTGAGTCACGTTCTAAAGTTCGGGTTCCGCCTCTCGCCTTTTGGCGGCCTCACGAGATCCTCACTGTTACAACGGCGTATGAATACAGGAGTCAACCGCCAACAGCTGTTTTCGGAGGTGGATCTGGAGGAAGAGGTGCGGGGGAAAAGGGAGAGGTGGTGGATCTGGGGGAAAGGGTGGGGGGAAAAGGGTGAGAGGTGGGGGATCTGGAGGAAGGGTGCGGGGTGTAAAGGAGTGAGGGGGTGGATCTGGAGGAAGGGTGGGGGGTGTAAAGGAGTGGGGAGGTGGTGGATCTGGAGGAAGAGGGGGGGGTGTAAAGGGTGAGGGTGTAGGGCGAAAGCTAAAAACGAAAAATAAAATTTGCTGTTTTTTGCTCCTCAAATCCATCCATGGATGCCCACAGGCCTGGGAAATAGGTCCTGGAGGGGTTTAAAAGGGGGAGATTTTGGTTTATATCTACAACTGTCTTAACTGTTCAAAGAGGGTTTGGGGGGAGGAAGGCATGACTTGAACGCACGGACCAAATAATCATTCTGAAAACTATTAAATAAGTACAACGCTGCATGCCCCCTTAAACCTTCTGCCCCTTTTCACCTAGCAGAGGGTTTAGGGGGTTAGCTAACTGTTGGGGTTTTGGGATCCTGGGGGTGGGAGCATACCTTAAGATTCGGGTATCCTTTAAAATGAGCTGAAGTACTATAACAGTTCTTTCCCTAAAAATGATTTGTTAAAAAAAAAAAACCTCAAAATTTATTCCTGCTTACTTTGATCCTTCAATAACAATGTTTTACCATCAAGGATCACATGACCCCAAGCTCGGCGCTTATGACTTCCATCCTCTCTGGCTGCATTTTGCAACAAGAAAGGGAAAGACAGGGAGAAAATTAAACCCTTTCCCAAGCTACAAATTCAATTTACTGCCCAACATAATGGCGGGTACCCCATCAGATAACAGGGGTTTTCTTCCTTCTCATTCGTAAAAAAGTGCAAGAAGGAATGCTTATGAGTCTGAACCCTTAAAACCCTTGGGCTTTTTGTTTCTTCCCTGTCATGTTTTCCCCCGGTCCATTGCAGTGCTTTTCCTGCCTGCTTCTTAGCTTTGAAATCTTTATGGGTACTTTTCAAAAGCCTTCTTCTGCCCAAAAAAATGCAATCTCCCTTTAAACAGGTAGTGCACCCCCAGCCCCTACTGAAGAGATCTAAAACGGGTCTCCAGGAGTAAACCCTAAAGATCCTCAGAAGAGGACAACAAAATGTGCCAGTAAAGATATAACTCCAGGAAAACCCCAGATAAATACAGAAACTAAGGATGTAGCCATATTTAGCCTGGAAAAGCATTAGACTGCATGCAACTGGAGCCTGAACCCTAATTTATTCTATAGGTGGGGGGAGAGCACCTTTAATACATCCAGTGACAACATTAAGTCCATTTTAACTTCTTCCCAAAGGGGAAACCATGTTGGGCCCTTTACTCCCCCCCCACCACACTCCCTTCCCTTCCCTCCCCCCCAAAACCCACCGCATGTCATTGAGATGGTCTGGGGACTGTAGTCAAAAATGTGAATGACAGGGGCGTCCACTAGTGCTCCTTCCACTCCCGTGTACCGAGAGGGATCCTCACCTGCCTTCCACAGGTATATATTCTACATTTACAGATTGTCTGGGAAAAGATTGTATTACATAAAGAAAAAAGGAAAATATGGAAGAAATTTTAATGCAATTTGAATCACTGAGTTAGGAAAAATTTTAATTTACAACGAATTTATGGGCTAAAAATATCGTACTTTATTAATTTTAAACAAACAAATGATGGCACTGCAAATCTGCAGCACCCAGGCATCTCTGGAACTGCTGAAGATGACCTACGACGGAGATCGAAATATAATGTCTTTCGGGACTGTTTTCCCTTTTTATGGAGTTTTTCAGTTGTGGCAACAGATGTAAGGAGAATTTTCATACGTCTCCACCCATACTCAGTCTTGGGACTGAACTGCGGATACTAGATCGCCAGTTATATTTAGTGAGTTATAAGGTTATGGTGATAATTAAAGCGTCAGGGGGCATCAGGGGGGCGTCTGGGGGGGAAGCGAGGAACACCAGTGTTGGTGTTTAAAGGGGCGTCTGGGGAAGGGGGAGAAAACCAGGTTGGGTTTAAGGGGGGTCTGGGGGGAAATTAAAGGGGGGGACACCAGTGTTGGTGTTTAAAGGCGGCGTCTGGGGAATTAGCGAGGAGACACCCCGTGTTGGGTTTAAGAGGGCGTCTGGGGAAGGGAGGAACACCAGTGTTGGTGTTTAAGAGGGGCGTCTGGGGAAGAGCGAGGAGACACCAGTGTTTGGGGTTTTAAAAGGCGGCGTCTGGGGGTTGCGAGGAGACACCAGTGTTGGTGTTTAAAAAGGGGGGTCTAAGTTCGGGGGGGCACCATGTTGGTTTTAAAATTGGGGAAATTCAAACACCAGTTTTGTTTACGCGTCGGGGGTTGGGGGGGAACACACCAGTGTTTGGGGTTTTTAAGACGGGTTGGGGCGTTTCAGGAAACCAGGGTTTGGGGAAACGAATCCAAAACGATCCGTAACAAGCAATAAGTTGTGTGGGATAAAAACTTTTCCCAGTCGGACGCCTCCCAGGGGTTTATGGGCGATAACACGCACATACCCCGGTTGATGGGGATAACACGCAATACCCAGGGTTGATGCGGGATAAGATTCCCAAAATTTGATAAAAAGTATTCAAAGATACCTAAGCTGCATTTTGAATTTAAACTTCCAAAAGCTTCAGGATAAATGGCAAAATAATTAGTATTAATCAAGATACAGTAAGGAAAGACACTGTACAACACTTTTATATATTTGATAAATATTTTACCACTGGAGGTTTTTTTTTTAACAAGGGAAAAAGGATCCCGACTCGATTCTGTGGTCTGACATTCCTCAAGAGATCTAGCCCAGTATTCTCAGGCCCCCGGACCATCAACCAGTGTTGGCATACAAATATATACATATATACGAATAATTATAGCAAAGAACACTTATCAATGATCAATAATAACCCACGTCGGACCAGAAGATTGATCTGTATATTTCGACCCCCTTTCTAAAGGACCCAAATGGAAATGAGTTCTTAATTTTTGGGGTTATCCTAGGAAATTTCCCACATGCGTGTTATGATAATCTATGTAACTGTATTTGTGTATACCTAAAAACACTTTTGGGGATCCTCTACGTTATCTATACATCCCGGGATCCACAGGGAACAGACCCAAAAAATTTAAAACATTTTTATTTGAATCTTCATTTTCTTCAATAAACCAAGAAACGGGTGGGGTTTTTTCCCCTGGTAGTGACTTTAAACTCAAGTCCAGTGCCCCTACGGTGGGTCCGTGAATGTTAACCCTACGGTGGGGGCCGTGAATGTTAACCACTCGGGGGGTCCGTGAATGTTAACCACTCGGTGGGTCCGTGAATGCCAATTTTAAAAAGGTGGGGCCGAAGTTTAAACCCCTTGGTGGGTCCGTGAATTAACCACAAGGTGGGTCCGTGAATGTTAAACCACTAAAGGTGGGTCCGTGAATGTTAACCACTACGGTGGGTCCGTGAATGTTAACCACTACGGTGGGTCCGTGAATGTTAACCACTATGGTGGGTCCGTGAATGTTAACCACAAGGTGGGGCCTAATGAAACTATGGTGGGGCCGTGAATGTCCATATGGTGGGGCCGTAAGTTTAAATATGGTGGGTCCGTGGGTTTAACCACTACGGTGGGTCCCTGAAATTTTAAACCCCTACGGGGGGTCCGTGAATGTTTAAACCCCTCGGTGGGTCCGTGAATTTAACCCCTCGGGGGGTCCCGGGAAAGTTAACCCTACGGTGGGTCCGTGAATGCACCAATCACTGCTGCAACAGCAACACCTACGGTTCAGCAAGAAACGTACTGAAATGACCGTGGTTGGCATCATACTAACAGGCAGCAGAGCAGAGTTCAGACCATCTTATGCGTGGGGGCGAAGAACAGGTTAACCATCTTGGCCGGGGGACGGAACAGTTTCAACCATCTTTGGCTTTTTGGGGAAAGGGAACAGTGTTCAGACCATCTTAGACCCTGGGGACGACAGAGCAGGTTCAGACCATGTTAGACCTGGGGACGACAGAGCAGTGTTCAGACTATTTAGAGCGCGGGGGACGACAGAGCAGTGTTCAGACTATCTTAGAGCGCTGGGACGACAGAACTTTTTCGACCATTTTAAAGGGGCCTGGGGACGACAGAACAGTGTTAAAACCATCTTAGAGCGCTGGGGACACAGAGCAGTTTCAGACCATCTTAGGCGCTGGGGACGACAGAGCAGGTTCAGACCATTTTGGGACGCTGGGGACGACAGAACGTGTTCAGACCATCTTAGACCCTGGGGACGACAGGCAGTTTTCGACCATCTTAGAGCGCTGGGGACGACAGAACAGTTTCAGACCATCTTAGAGCGCTGGGGACGACAGAGCAGTTTTCAGACCATCTTGACCGGGGAGACGGGGTTCGGACCATCTTAGAGCGCTGGGGACGCAGAGCAGTGTTCAGACCATCTTAGAGCGCTGGGGCCGGCAGTGTTCAGACCATCTTAGGCGCTGGGGACGAAAAAACAGTGTTCAGACCATCTTGGCCCTGGGAACGACAGAGGAGTTCAGACCATCTTAGGCGCTGGGGACGACGAGCGTGTTCAGACCATCTTAGAGCGCGGGGGACGACAGAACAGTGTTCAGACCATTTTAGAGCGCTGGGGACGACAGAACGTTTTCAGACCATTTTAGAGCGCTGGGGACGACAGAACAGTGTTCAGACCATCTTGACCCGGGGGACGACGGGACAGTTTTCAGACCATCTTAGGGGTGGGGACGACAGAACAGTGTTCAGACCATCTTAGAGCGCGGGGGAGACAGAACAGTGTTCAGACCATCTTGAGCGCTGGGGACGAAGAGGGGTTCGGACCATCTTAGGCGCTGGGGCCCAGAACAGTGTTCAGACCATCTTAGAGCGCTGGGGACGACAGAACAGTGTTCAGACCATCTTGGGGCGCTGGGGACGACAGCAGTTTCGACCATCTTGAGCGCGGGGACGACAGAGCGGTTCAGACCATCTTAGGCGCTGGGGACGACAGAACAGTTTCAGACCATTTTAGAGCGCTGGGGACGACGAGCAGTGTTCAGACCATCTTAGAGCGCTGGGGACGACAGAGCAGTGTTCAGACCATCAGAGCGCTGGGGACGACGACGTTTCAGACCATCTTAGAGCGCTGGGGACGACAGAACAGTGTTGACCATCTTAGAGCGCTGGGGACGACAGAGCGTGTTCAGACCATCTTGAGCGCTGGGGACGAAAAGGGGTGTTGCCCTCTTAGAGCGCTGGGGACGCAGAGAGTGTTCAGACCATCTTAGAGCGCTGGGGACGAAAAACGATTCGACCATCTTAGAGCGCTAACACAGGCAGAGTTCAGACCATCTTGGGCCCTGGGGACGACAGAGCAGGTTCAGACCATCTTAGAGCGGGGGGGACCAGAGCAGTTTCAGACCATCTTAGAGCGCTGGGGACACAGACAGGTTCAGACCAGAGCGCTGGGGACGACAGGAGAGTTCAGACCATCTTAGGCGCTGGGGACACAGAGCAGGTTCAGACCATCTTAGAGCGCTGGGGACGACGGCAGGTTCAGACCATTTTGGGAGGGGGGACGACAGAGCAGTGTTCAGACCATCTTAGGGGGTGGGGACGACAGGCGAGTTCAGACCATCTTAGGCGCTGGGGAGACAGGCAGTGTTCAGACCATCTTAGAGCGCGGGGGACAAAGAGCAGGTTGACCATCTTAGAGCGCTGGGGACGACAGAAGACGTTGGGTTGATGACTGACAGTTACGCTATTGTGTTGACAGTCTTTTCAGTGGTATATTACTTTTTTTCGAATTAAAGAGAAAGAATGATGAAATAAAATCAGTTTTTTTTTTTGCTTATCTGTTTTCCCCTTTGGACACTTGAACATATTTAAATCTCACGAACCATTTGCCGTTTATTTTGTGGTTTTACCGTGTATTTCAAATGTTCCAAGTTTGGTAATTTTCACAATCAAATATGTTGTATGACTAAGTAAAGATCCTCGTATTTTGGTTTATATATATATATATATATATATATATATATATATATATATATATATTAATACATACATAAACACACACACACATACATACATACAACACATACACACACAAACTTCCAGAGATGTGACACAGCAACAAGGGGGCACAATTGGAATTGAAACTCAGATGAGTACAGGGATGTTAGGAAGTATTTCTTCAGTCATGAGTGGTCGGAAGTGGAATAGTCTAAAGTGAGTAGTGGGCAGGATCCATTATAGCTTTAAGAAGAGGTATGATAAAACTCATGGGCAAAAGTGGATTAGTGGGGACCAGGAAGGGCGGGGGGCCCGGAGCTTGACTCGCCCCCGGGAAATACAATTAGGTAAGTACAATTAGGTGAATACAAACGCAAAACACAAGCTACAATGTTTTTAAATTTTAAATTTTAATAATCTTACATTTCTTTATTATATCTGTGAAACATTGTTCAGAAACATTTATTAATTCTTTACTAGACTAAACGTTTCCTTCAAATTTTTCTAAGAACATTTTAAAAACTTTCCGTGCTGGACACCAAAAATCCCGTCTAGAGAAAGGGGGTCCCTCCAGGTACTGGGCCCAAAACCGGGTGTCTTAACCTGACAGCAGCGCAACAATCCTTGACCCCCCTCCTATCCCCCCTTTTCTACCCATGGGCACACTCCCAAACACACATTAAACCCCTCTAAAGATCGCAGCGCCAGGTGACCCGACTTTCAACAAAAAAATGTTTTGGCTTTTGGGGTTTTTTAATGAAAGTGAATTGGTATTAAATGGCCCGAGGGGGGGGGGGATGCTTTCTGATTAAATGTTTGCTGATGGCCTTTTTGAGTGGGGGTGTCATTACGTGTATTTGGCCTTCTATGAGTGGTATGCCCAAAAGTACATGTTTATGAATAGGACAGTTTAAAGT
>WNWK01033644.1:0-21003 GCA_009830355.1 Cherax destructor | reverse complement strand
CACTAAAAACAGTGGAATAATGACAATATACTGGTATGAATGCATGGGTGGGTGGGTGGTGGTCGCTCGCTTGTAAACACTAGCACACTGACGCCCCTGGAGTGCCCGCACAGCTGGGCGCCACGCTATGCGTTCGGGACGAAATCGTAAACCGAACAATCATCGTAAACTGAGTCAATATTTTGACGTAAAATGTATCAAGCCATAAAAACATCCGTCTCCACTTAGGTCTGATAATTGAATTAGCTTATATCAGGTTTGATATAGCTAATTCAGTTATCAAACCTAATCATACAAAATGATTCAATACAGAAAAAAATGTAGTACAGTGGACCCCCAGATTTCGTACTGCTCCCAACTTGAACAATTATGTAAGTGCATTTTTGTAAGTGTATGTTTGGGGCTCTAAAACGGACTAATCTAATTTACATTCGTCCTTATGGGAACAAATTCGTTCGGTAACGCCACTCGAACAGCCTTTTGGAAAGAATTATTGACAAAAGCCGGGGGTCCACTATACGTACATAAACTGACTCAATTAAAAAGCCTACCCATACATATTTATTCATTACAGAGAATCACACAAATCTGTTCATAAATTTATTCAATAAGAATTCTTTATTTAAATTTATTCAATGATAAGAACTCATTTAAATTGAATTACAAATCAGATCTGCTTACATATGCATTTACAGTGGACCACCGAGTAACGAGCAAAATTCATTCCAGAAGCCTGCTCAAGTGCCATTACCGAACGAATTTACTCCCTTAAGAAATAATGTCAAGTAGGTTAGGTCCATTTCAGCCCCCCAAAAAATACACTTACAAAAGCACTTACAATATTATACTTACATAATTGTACGATTTCCGGGGTACTCATTACTCGGGGGTCCACTGTAATTCAATAGAGACCTTCTCACACAAATTTAATAAAAGAACATACCTGCTCACATAAATGTACTCAATAAACAGAACTACTCTACTCATATGAATACAGCCTCTCTTCACTTAAAGACACAGTTCTGTTCCTAAAGCCAAGTTGGTAAACAAATTCGTCGCCAAGTGAAGAGCATACTACACTGGACCCTCGGTTAGCGGCCGTTCCTGTTAGCGGCCAACTTGGTTAGCGGCCGGTTTTACGGCTCCCAGTTAGCGGCCGTTATTCCGGTTAGCAGCCATATTGGACGCGTCAACCCGCCGGCTGGGGACGCTTGCGCTTCAATTTGTTTGTGTCTCTCGGTACGTAAGGAAGCTTCTGCTCATTCATACAAACATTTCGCTTGTTTTCCATTGTTTTTTGCCAGTGCAACTGCGAAATAAGTAACCATGGCTCCCAAGAAAGTTCCTAGTAAAGTTTCTATGGCAAAGAGAGTGAGAAATACCATGGAATTTAAGAGAGAAGTGATTGAGAAATATGAGAGTGGTATGCGGGTGCTGGAACTTGCCAGGATGTTTGGGAAAAACAAATCAACAATTACAACCATCCTGTCAAAGAAAGAACAGATCAAGGAGGCTGATGTTGCCAAAGGAGTAAATGTGCTTATGAAACAAAGGTCACCAATAATGGAACAAATGGAAAAGTTATTATTATTGTGGATTAAAGAAAAACAAATGGTGGGAGACAGTGTAGTGGAGTCTTTTATTTGTGAGAAGGCAAGGCGTTTGCATGAAGAACTTGTGAAGAAAACTCCTGGAACAAGTGCTGTTGGTAGTGAATTTAGGGCCAGCAAAGGCTGGTTTGAGAGATTTAAGAAGCGTAGTGGCATACACAGTGTTGTAAGGCATGGTGAGGCTGCAAGTTCAGACAAACATTCTGCTGAAAAGTTTGTGCAGGAATTTCAGGACTACATAAAGAGTGAAAATCTGAAACCCCAACAAGTGTTTAACTGTGACGAAACAGGCCTGTTTTGGAAGAAAATGCCCAACAGGACCTACATCATGCAGGAGGAAAAGACACTGCGTGGACACAAGCCTATGAAAGACAGGTTAACTCTCATGTGTAGCAATGCAAGTGGGGATTTCAAAGTGAAGCCTTTACTCGTGTATCACTCTGAAACTCCCAGGGTGTTCACGAAACACAATGTTCACAAGAAAAGATTGTGTGTGATGTGGAAATCAAGTCAAAATGCATGGGTCACAAGGTCAATTTTCAAAGATTGGGTTGATGATGTGTTTGGCCCAAGTGTGAAAAAATACCTTCAGGATAACAATTTGGGACTCAAGTGCCTCCTGGTACTGGACAATGCTCCTGCACATCCTCCAGACTTGGAAGACCAAATGTCTAGGGACTTCAAATTTATAAAAGTGAAGTTCTTGCCTCCTAACACCACTCCTCTTCTCCAGCCCATGGACCAGCAGGTCATTTCTAACTTCAAGAAACTGTACACCAAAGCAGTGTTTCAGAAGTGCTTTGAAATGACCTCAGACACTGAATTGACCCTTAGAGAGTTCTGGAAGATTCACTTCAATATCTACAACTGCATAGGCCTTATAGGTAAGGCTTGGGAGGGAGTGACTACCAGGACTTTGAACTCTGCTTGGAGACCACTGTGGCCAGATTGTGTCCAACAGAGGGATTTTGAAGGATTTGCAGCTGATGACCCTGTGCCTGTTGTGGAAGATATTGTGACATTGGGGAACAGCCTGGGGTTGGAGGTGAGTGGTGAGGATGTGGAAGAGTTGGTGGAGGACCACAGGGTAGAGCTAACAACTGAAGAGCTGCAAGAGCTTCATCTGGAACAGCAACAGACCACAGCTCAGGAACTTGCTTCACAGGAGGAGGAAAAGAGAGAGGAGGTGCCTTCTTCAATGATTAAGGAAATTTGTGGAATGTGGAATAGGTTATAAAGTTTTGTTAAAAAACACCATCCTGACCAAGCTGAAACAAGCCATATCTGCAACATGTTTAGTGACAAAACCTTGTCCCACTTCAGGGAAATATTAAAAAGGCGCCAGAAACAGAGCACTCTGGACAGTTATTTTTCTAGACAAGGTTCTAGTGACTCTCAAGCTGGTCCTAGTGGCATTAAAAGAAAAAGAAAGGAAGTAACCCCAGAGAGGGACTTGTTACCTGAAGTCCTTTTGGAGGGGGATTCCCCTTCCAAAAACTAACTCCTCTCTATTTCCTCCTCCCTATCTTCCAGAAGCCAGCATAAGTCTTCAATAAAGGTATGTACAGTGATCCTCGGTTTTCTTGTATCTCTGTTTTCGTGTATTTCAGTTTTCGTGTAGTTTTTTCGTGGAAAATTGCCCTCCGTTTTCGTGCTCGGTCTGGAACCTGTCCACCAGTGCCGCACACATACAAAGGCCGTAGGCCCGCCACCCACGCACCTCCCACGCACATTGCCACCCAGTCTAGCATTGTTTACGCTTGAGTGAACATCACCCCAGGAGTTTATACAAAATATTTATTAACAATTCATTGTTTTTGGGCCTTGATTATTGTGTGTGACTACTAAATAAGCTACCATGGGCCCAAAGAAAGCTCCTAGTGCCACTTCTTTGGTAAAGAAAGTGAGGAACACCGTAGAACTAAAGAAAGAAATAATAGAAAAATATGATAGTGGTGTATGTATTGACGAGCTCGCCAGGATATACAAGAAAGCCCCAACAACCATCGGTTCCATTGTGTATAAGAGAAAAGCAATCACAGAAGTTAATGTTGCGAAAGGGGTGAATACAATAACCAAACAGAGATCACAAACAATAGAAAATATGGAGAAATTGTTGTTGCTGTGGATAAACCAAAAACTGCTAGCGGGTGATAGTATTGTGCAATCCATCATACGTGAAAAAGCAAGGCAGTTGCATGCCGATCTTGTCAAGAAAATGCCTAGAACCAGTGATGTTGATGTTGATGAATTTAAGGCCAGCAAAGGCTGGTTCGAAAAATTTAAGAGGCGAACTGGCATACACAGTGTTGTAAGGCATGGTGAGGGGGCCAGTTCAGATAAAGATGGGGCTGAAAAATTTGTGCGCGACTTTAAAAAATATGTAGAGGCTGAAAATTTCAAACCCCAACAAGTGTTTAATTGTGACGAAACAGGCCTCTTTTGGAAGAAAATGCCAAGGAGGACCTACATCACGCAGGAGGAAAAGGCAATGCGAGGACACAAGCTTATGAAAGACAGGCTAACTCTAATGTTGTGTGGTAACGCTAGTGGGGATTTCAAAGTGAAGCCTTTACTCGTGTATCACTCTGAAAATCCCAGAGTGTTCAGGGACTACAGTGTTGACAAGAGTAAATTGTGTGTGTTTTGGAAGTCTAATGCTAAGGCATGGGTCACTAGGAAATTTTCCTGGAATGGTTTATTCAAGTGTTTGGCCCCAGTGTGAAGAAATATTTATTGGAGAATAAATTGCCACTTAAGTGCCTCCTGGTAATGGACAATGCTCCTGGTCATCCTCAAGACTTGGACGACCAAATGTCTAAGGATTTCAGATTTGTAAAAGTGAAGTTCTTGCCTCCTAACACCACTCCTCTCATCCAGCCCATGGACCAGCAGGTCATTTCAAACTTCAAAACTGTACACCAAAGCAATGTTTCAAAGGTGTTTTGATGTGACCAATGACACTAAATTGACCCTAAAAGAGTTCTGGAAGGGTCACTCGATATCTTCCATTGCATAGGCCTTATAGATAAAGCTTGGCAGGGAGTGACCTCCAGGACGATGAACTCTGCTTGGAGAAAGTTGTGGTCAGATTGTGTCCCAGATAGGGATTTTGAAGGGTTTGAAGCTAACCCTGAGGAGCCTATGGAAGTTGTGGAAAATTTTGTGGAATTGGGGACTTCCATGGGGTTGGATGTGAATGGAGAGGATGTGGAAGAGTTGGTGGAGGACCACAATGAAGATCTAACCACTGAAGAGCTGCAAGAGCTTGAGCTGCAACAACAACAAAACAGATCTGAGGAAATTGCTTCAGTGGAGGAAGAGAGATGTAAGGTGCCTTCTTCAGAGATTAAGGAGATTTGTGCAATGTGGAGTATGGTGCAATCATTTGTGGAGGAACATCACCCTGACAAAGATGTTGCAATCCGTGCTGGCTACTTTTACAATGACAATTCCATGTCCCATTTTAGGGACATTTTAAAGAGCCGCCAGACACAGAGCTCTCTGGAGAGATATTTAGTGCCACAGGTGTGCAGTGACTCTCAAGCTGGTCCTAGTGGGATTAAAAGACAAAGAAGGGAAGTGACCCCAGATGAGGACTTGGTACCTAGAGTCCTTATGGAGGGGGATTCCCCTTCCAAAAATTAGGGAGTCTACCCTCTCCCCTCCTATCTCTCTTCCATCCAGCAACATCAGTCTTCAGTAAGGGTAAATGCCACATTCATTTCATTCATTTGTGCATGTAAATCTATCTTTAAGGCCCACCAAAATTTTTTTTTCCAAACTTCTGGGTTTCTGGAACGGATTAATTGAATTTCCATTATTTCTTATGGGGAAAATGGTTTCAGTTTTCGGGTGTTTCAGTTTTAGTGCCTCCCTCTGGAACGGATTAAACACGAAAACCGAGGGACCACTGTAATACTAATTTAATTGTTAAAAAAATTATTTTTTGGTGAATATTTTTGTCTGGAACTGATTAATTGTATTTACATTAATTCTTATGGGGAATATTATTTCGGTTAAAGGCCATTTCGGTTAAAGGCCTAGCTCCTGGAACGGATTACGGCCGCTAACCGAGGGTCCACTGTATAATGGTAGTGGGTTTGTGTCAACCATCTTTTACATTGTTTTAATGTCACCTTTGCACCATTTATAACATTTCTGGAATATTTTTAAATGTTTATACAGTAGTGTACTGCATATTGTAATAAACAGAACAGAGGAAATCAGTTCTAATATACGTACATTATTTAGGTATGCATACTGGTCAGAGCCAGTCGCAAGTCCGAGTTATCGGTAAATGAGTATGTCACTAAGTGAGGCTCTATACTGAATACAGAAACCTATTTATTTCTAGTTACTCTACTAATTAAAAAAAAACTGACAAAACTCACAGAAATTATTCAGTAAACAAACATGCTCCCATAAATTTATTCAATAACAACTTGCATATATAAGTTTATTAAAAAGACATGCTCATACAAATTTGTTTAACCCATAAACTATTCAAACGTAGATCTATGTTCACTCACGCAGCGCTCCGATTATTTAAAAAAAAAAAAAAAAAATTTAAATGATGTAGACAGCCTATGCTGCCTGTTAGTTTCATATCTCGCGGCACTCCAGTGCTGCCCTCTGTAGGCCTGTCCAAGTCAGTGAGACGCTATACACGGGCGGCCTCACTCGTGTGGCCTACGCCCTAGGGATAGCATCTCTCACGACAACGGTCTGGCTTTCTTCACGTTATAAGATAAAAAAAAAATTTTAGGATCAGTAATTACCAAGATATAAGCCCACGAAGTTGGGGCTGGATGCTCACCTGACGGCAACATGGAGTCCTGCCGCTTGCAGAAGTGTTGTCGATATACTTTTTTTTCTCATTTTTATATTGTATATAATTTTTATGTTCTGATAATTACAATTTATAGTAGTTCTTGTGATTTCATAACAAATCTTTGTTCTGACACTAATATTAGGTACTGAAATTGAACTCAAATAGTTACAAACACACTGACAGGTGAACATTTTCACCTGCCTTGGTCATTTACTATTGTCTAGAAATATATACAAAGCTGAAGTATATATGAAACTCCTTGAAGCATGGTAAAAGATTTTGTGTCACTAAACTGCCGACAGTACAGCAGTGATTTGACACTTGATGATTGTGCATTGCTGCAGGGAACCCCTGGCTTTGTTTGTTTTCACTGTTACACATAAACATGTCAGTCTGTCTGTCTAGCTCTGTCTGCTTATCTGTCTTTCTGTCTGTCTGTCTGTGTCTGTCTTTCTGTCTGCCTGTGTGTGTCTGTCTTTCTGTCTGCCTGTGTGTGTCTGTCTTTCTGTCTGCCTGTGTGTGTCTGTCTTTCTGTCTGCCTCTGTGTGTCTGTCTTTCTGTCTGTCTCTGTGTGTGTCTTTCTTTCTGCCTGCCTGTGTGTGTCTGTCTTTCCATCTGCCTGTGTGTGTCTTTCTGTCTGCCTCTGTGTGTCTGTCTCAGAGAGCGGCTCATGAACCAACACAGGATGCAGTCACGTCTGATTCCTGATTAAGTGAACATGGTATTACTTGCCAGTCATGTGTATTATGCCTTATATCTACAAACACAGTGTATAGCACTGGATTTTTTGGGTTATCCTAGGTAATTTACACTATGTATGATAACTGTACTTATGTGTACCTGTGAGAGACAAATGAGGCAGGGCCGGGCCGGCGGCCAGCCCAGCCCAGCCAGCCAGCCTTGATCACTTGTGGCCACATCCATCTCACAGCCACTAAACTTTGGATCAACATCACTTTCCTCTTAAAAGGGGAGTGTTAATACGACATGACATCAGTGAATCCCTGGTGTTTGCCACGCTATTTGCTCTAGCTCGCGCTCAATTGAACTGATGCTCCCACAAGGTACTAAGCGGTCCCAGATTTTTTAATACTGCGCACATTGAGTGTTAACCCTTTGTTAATTTTTTGGAAAAAAAAAAAAAATTCTTATGAAATGATAGAGAATCATTTTCCGATCATAATGACACCAAACGTTTGAAATTTGAATGAAAACTTACTGAGTTATGCTCTCGCGAAGTTATCGGTCTCAAAGATGTTTACGCATTGGCGATTTCACCCACTTTGAGCCCTATTTTGGGCCAATTCCAATGTTCCAGTCCACTAAAATCATAGCTATTTCGCTAGAACTCCATTTCTTCTATCGACTGAGTACAAGAAACCGCCTATTTACCAATTTCAACTACCCAATAGTGGTCAGAAAATGGCAATTTGGCCAATTTCACACAAATTTCAAACGATGCCAATTTCAAAATAGGGTCCAGAATAAACAAGGCAGACATTCCTGGCACTAAAATAACATCATCTCTGTTCATTAGTCACGTCTCCAGGCCCCTCTTACATTACTTTTGCTTTCCATTTTGAATTTTTATTCTCACAAAAAATAGAAGATTTACTGTTATGTATACAACTGCATCATTGTAAAAATGGTATAAATAATATCAGCGCACTTGTGCAAGAATATTAGACTCGCCAGTTGATGTGTACAGTGGTCCCTCGGTTTTCGGTAATCTCCAAACTCGCCCTTTTATGGAAGTGTATTTTCGTAAGTGCTTTTGAAACTGTATTTTTGGGGGTCTGAAATAGACTAACCTACGTGACATTATTTCTTAAGGAAGTAAATTCGTTCGGTAATGGCACTTGAGCAGCATTCTGGAAAGAATTTTTGGCGAAAACCGAGGGTCCACTGTATTGGACACATGGTGTAATTTGTTTACTCTTGAACATCGGTTAAAATCGAACATTTTCGCTACTTTGAGCTCAATTTCAAGGTACATACTTGTCATTGTCAAACCAATCAAAATCATCTCTATTTCTGTAACAACTGCATCATTGTAAAAATGGTATAAATAATATCAGCGCACTTGTGCAAGAATATACCAATACATCACTAAATACATCAATAAATACAATACGAAAATAGACTGCAAAGTCGCCGTTTTAAAAAAAAAAAAACGGTCGGAGTTTTTTTTCTCTCATTATGCAGTGTGTGGTGCAGGATTGTTTTTATACTGCACACAATGACCACATAGAACCATTCTTTCATATGTAGGCCTACCAGGCGTTTCCTGCTTAATTTGAGGCCGCTAGAATTTACGCGTACTAGTATGGCACTGACCCCTGCTCGTAAAACGTACTAGTACGGCACCAACCCCGAAAGGGTTAAGACCCATTCTATACTGACCAGGCATCTCAGGCCATTCGTGCCAAATTTGGAGGCAGGAAAAATAAAATGTAGATCTATGTTTGGAGGGCTAGCGGTATAAACGTAGATCTACATTTGGAGGGTTAGCGGTACAAACGTAGATCTACATTTGGAGGGCTAGCGATACAAACGTAGATCTATATTTGGACAGTTTAAGGGTAAATATACAGGTGCTCCTCAATTTACAATGGGGTTACATTCCGACGAACCCATCATAAGTGGAAAATATAGTAAGTAAATGAGAATATGATATGCTAATAAATAAGTAAATATCTACTGTCACTGAATAAGTAAATAAACAAATAGCTGCTGTAACTAACTAAATACTACCAGTATTGAAAAGCAAATAAATGAGTACAAGTTACGGACTTGCCACCTTCATGCTGGATAATTATCTTAAGTTTCATCTCCAAATACCTGCTCATACAAATCAATAAGTTTCTTGTCAGGTAGTTTGAGGGTTTGGATAGCCTTCAGTACAGTGTCCCAATGACCCTGATTAATGTCCGCCATGAAGCTCTCCACTGAATCTACGGTATTGAGAGTGATTGAAGTTTCCTCCTGCAATGCTCGTAAAGTTCGTCCGAGGTTGTTCTCTTTGAGGTATTGCTGAATCAGACGGATCACGCTGCAAACATGAGAAAAATCACAATACTGTGGGTGGAAAAGGAAGTAAAGACAGATTATACGGCAAGTGAAATGGTAGGAACACATTTGCAAAGTAGCCTAAGTTAGAATAAAAAGTGATTCAAAATACAGTGGACCCCCGAGTTTCGTAAAAACTTCATTCCAGAAGCCTGCTCAAGTGCCATTACCGAACGAATTTACGTCCTTAAGAAATAATGTCACGTAGGTTAGTCTATTTCAGACCCCCAAAATACACTTACAAAAGCACTTACAATATTATACTTACATAATTGCACGATTTCCGGGGTTTACGAAACTCGGGGGTCCACTGTATGTAGTGACATACAGTGGACCCTCGGTTAGCGATGGCGTCAGATACCGATAAAATCGGTTAGCGATACATTTTTACGTCAAAATACTGACTCCGTTTACGATGATCTACTCGGTTTACGATATTCGTCCCGGACGCGTACGCGTGGCCCAGCTGTGCAGGCACTCCAGGGAGTGTCAGTGTGCTATTGTTTACAAGAGAGAGCAACCACCACCCCCTCCACCCACACATTCATACTAGAATATTGTCATTATTCCACTGTTTTTAGTGCTTGCAACTGCTAAATAAGCTACCATGGGTCCAAAGAAAGCTCCTAGTGCCAGCCCTGTGGTAAAGAGGCTCAGAAATACGGTAGAAGTGAAGAAGGAGTTAATAACAAAATATGAAAGTGGAGTGCGTATCACTGAGCTGGCCAGGCTCTATGGTAAAGCCTATTCTACCATTGCTACCATTGTGGCCAATGAAAATACACGTAAAATCAAGGAAGCTGTTGTTGCGAAAGGTGCATATGTGATCACAAAACAGAGATCACAAGTGCTGGAAGATGTGGAAAATTTGTTGTTGGTGTGGATCAACGAGAAACAGTTAGCAGGAGATAGTGTTTTGCAGGCAATAATATGTGAAAAAGCAAGGCAGATGCATGATGATCTCGTCAAGAAAATGCCTGCAACGAGTGCTGAAGTGAACGAATTTAAAGCCAGCAAAGGCTGGTTTGAAAGATTTAAGAAGCGAAGTGGCATACATAGTGTTGTGAGGCATGGTGACGCAGCCAGTTGTGACAAAAGTGCGGCTGAAAAATATGTGCAGGAATTCCAGGGGTACATAGAGGCTGAACAATTCCAACCCCAACAAGTGTTCAATTGTGACGAAACAGACCTGTTTTGGAAGAAAATGCCAAACAGGACCTTCATTACACAGGAGGAAAAGGCACTCCCAGGACATAAGCCAATGAAAGACAGGCTAACTTTGATGCTTTGTGCTAATGCCAGTAGCGATTGTAAAGTGAAGCCTTTACTGGTGTATCATTCTGAAAATCCCCAATTGTTTGGCAGATGCAGTATCACCAAGTTTAATTTGTGTGTGATGTGGAAGTCTAACAAAAAGGCATGGGTCACAAAGGACATTTTCTTAGATTGGTTCAATACCGTGTTTGGCCCCAGTGTGAAGAAATATCTCCAGGAAAATAATTTGCCACTTAAGTGCCTCCTGATAATGGACAATGCTCCTTGTCATCCTCCAACCTTGGTAGAGAAAATTGTGGAGGACTCTAAGTTCATCAAAGTGAAGTTCTTGCCCCCTAATACCACTCCTCTCCTCCAGCCCATGGTCCAGCATGTCATTTCAAACTTTAAAAAACTCTACACCAAAGCAATGTTTCAAAAGTGTTTTGATGTGACCACAGACATGAATATAACCCTAAGAGACTTTTGGAAAAATCATTTCCATATCCTGCATTGTGTACACCTTATAGGTAAGGCTTGGGAGGGAGTGACTACCAGGACTTTGAACTCTGCCTGGAGAAAATTGTGGCCAGACTGTGTCCTAGAGAGGGATTTTGAAGGTTTTGGGGCTGAGCCTCAGAACCCTGAGCCTGAGCCTGAGCCTGTTGTGGAAGAAATTGTGGAACTGGGCAAGTCCATGGGGTTGGAGGTGAGTGGTGAGGATGTGGAAGAGTTGGTGGAGGAGCACAATGAAGAGCTAACCACTGAAGATCTGCAAGAGCTTCAACAGCAACAGCAACAACAGACCACAGGTCTGAACAATGGTTCAGAGGAGGAGGTGGTGGAACAGAGATGGAAGAAGGTGCCTTATTCAGTGATTAAGGAGATTTGTGGAATGTGGAGCAGGGTGCAAGACTTTATGGATGAATATCACCCTAACCATGCTGTTGCAGGCCGTGCTGGCAACCTGTACAATGACACTGTGGTGTCCCATTTCAGGGATGTTTTAAAGAATCGCCAGACACAGAGCTCCCTGGACAGATTTTTTGTTAGAGAGGGGTCCAGTGACTCTCAAGGTGGTCCTAGTGGCATTAAAAGAAAAAGGCCAGTGACCCCAGAAAAGAACTTGCCACCTGTAGTGGCAAGGGAAGGGGATTCCCCTTCCAAACACTAGCATACTATACTCCATCCTTTCCCCTCCTCCCGTCTTCCACACATCAACAACTCTTCAATAAATGTAAGTGACATGTTATTGTACTATATTACATGTATTTCTTTATTGTTCATAAACTTGTGTGTAAATGCATGTCTTATGTTGTAAAAAAATATTTTATTTTAATACTTTTGGAAGTCTGGAACGGATTAATTTTATTTCCATTATTTCTTATGGGGAAAATAGAATCGGATAACAATATTTTCGGTTACAGATAAGCCCTCTGGGACGGATTAATATCGCTAACCGAGGATCCACTGTACATGTCACATATTTTGTGCAAGACACACAGGGTGACTCAGAACTCTCCATGGTGAATAAAACTGCAAGAGCCACAGAAAGACACACAAGCTGTTAGATACTGGTGTGTACACACCAGACAGTGCTCCAATATGTTAAGAGAGGAATGGTGTCAATTTGATAAAGATTGTGGGTATTTTCATCCTAAGATGTGCAAATCATCTATACACACCAGAAAATGTTATGTCCTGAGATGCCCCAAATTCCATATGAAAAACACAATGATAAAAATTTACAAATCAAGAAATGGAATGAATATTAAACACTGAAAATATTTTATGCAGTAAGAAAAAATATATGAAGGAAAAAAAAAATTAATAAAAGGCAACAGTGCACATAGATACTAGCATGTACTGTCTAGCACTTGCATAAAGTAATTCGCTGTACAGTGGATCCCCGGTGTTCGTAGTCATCAGAGTTCGTAAAATTCGGAGTTAGTAACATTTTTTTTGTAAAAATATTGGTTTGGTGATCGTAGATCCGCTCGGAGATAGTAATTCCTCTGGGACGCGTACGCCCTGCCCGAGCAGCCAGATGCACCATTCTCAGTCAGTGTGCCATTGTTTACCAGCGAGTGAAGGTCACCCCATGCGTTCATACGATACATTTCTTCATTATTCCATTGTTTTTAGTGTTTGCAACTGCTAAATAAGCCACCATGGGCCCAAAGAAAGCTCCTAGTGCCAGCCCTGTGGTAAAGAGTGTAGCAGGCATGCAGGGAGTGTAGCAGGCATGCAGGGAGTGTAGCAGGCATGCAGGGAGTGTAGCAGGCATGCAGGGAGTGTAGCAGGAGCGGAGTGTAGCAGGCATGCAGGAGTGTAGCAGGCATGCAGGGAGTGTAGCAGGCATGCAGGGAGTGTAGCAGGCATGCAGGGAGTGTAGCAGGCATGCAGTGAGTGTAGCAGGCATGCAGGGAGTGTAGCAGGCATGCAGGGAATGTAGCAGGCATGCAGGGAATGTAGCAGGCATGCAGGGAGTGTAGCAGTCATGCAGGGAGTGTAGCAGGCATGCAGGGAGTGTAGCAGGCATGCAGGGAGTGTAGCAGGCATGCAGGGAGTGTTGCAGGGAGTGTAGCAGGCATGCAGGGAGTGTAGCAGGAATGCAGAGAGTGTAGCAGGCATGCAGGGAGTGTAGCAGGCATGCAGGGAGTGTAGCAGGCATGCAGGGAGTGTAGCAGGCATGCAGGGAGTGTAGCAGACATGCAGGAAGTGTAGCAGGAAGGCAAGGACTTGTTACCTGATGCCTTTATGGAAGAGGATTCCCCTTCCAAACAATGAAAAAACTTCCATCGTCTCCCCTCCTCCCGTCTTCCACACATCAACTCTTCAATAAAGGTAAGTGACATGTTATTATACGTTTATTCTTAATGTCTCATTGTTTTCTGTGTAATTTAATGTATACATATTTAATGTACAAAAAAAATTATTTTAATACTTTTGGGCATCTGAAACGGATTAATTGAATTTCCATTATTTCTTATTTGGAAAATAGATTCGGAGTTAGTAATATTCGGTATTAGTAACGCCCTCTGGAACGGATTAATTACGAACTCCGGGGGTCAACTGTATTTGATCTCCAGGCACAAATAGGTGAAATGAAGATAGATTAGAGAATAGTGTTTGAGGCACATATTAATGTACAGTGGTCCCTTGGTTTTCGCCGAAAAATCGTTCCAGAATGCTGCTCAAGTGCCATTACCGAACGAATTTACTTCCTTAAGAAATAATGTCACGTAGGTTAGTCTATTCCAGACCCCCAAAAATACACTTGCAACAGCACTTACGAAAATACACTTACATAAATGTTCCAGTTTGGAGATGCACGAAAACCGAGGGACCAGTGTATATGGGAAGAATTCTCATTGCTCTGTAGACCTTTTTTGGATATGTGCTTGATGCGGGTGTTAAATTTTAATCCTTTCATTACTGCAACCTCTCTCTCAGTGTTGCAATTTTAAAAATAAAAGAATTATCTTCTAAAAGGGTAGAGAATGATGTCAAAGGTAAAAACACCAAAAAATGCAAAATTTGATGGGAAACTTATGGAAATGTGCAGGCGTGAATTTGGAGGTCTGAGGGTTATTTTAGGTTAATTTCAAAGCCCAAACTGATAAAATTTCTAGATATTTCACTAATATGTCTTCCATTCTATCAATTGAACATCAAAACTGCCCATTCAACTATCAGACATACCCTATAAAAGGCCCAGAATTCAGTAATTTTTGCCATTTTTTCACAAAATTCAATATATTTCACTTTAAAAAAGTTTAAAAGCCACTAAAGCAACCTTTCAGCTGACACAATGAGTGTCCATGGTTCGATCCTAAAGTCGATACCTGACCAGCCAGGCTGTGGGTCGTACGTTGGACTGCGTGCGGCCAGCAGTAACAGCCTGGTTGATCAGGCCCTGATCCACCATGAGGCTTGGTCACAGACTGGGCCGTGGGGGCGTTGACCCCCGGAACTCTCTCCAGGTAAACTCTCCAGGATCCCCAGTATGGATGGAAACACTGGGAGTGTACAACTTGTACACAATGTAAGAGTATTTGTATTGTGAGGTAATTATTATTATAATAAAAAAAAAAAATATTGTGAGGTTAAAGTTTCACAAACTCTTACAAACGTAAGTGAATGAACTAAAATTGGACACGTATTAATACGCGTTTATTTCACCTGACCAAGTGATCACCCACCACCCGTTCAGTTTGTGTTTTTACATTGTCTAAACCCCATGTATCTCGTTCTCTCTCGTTTACTATTTCGTTAACTAGTTGGCTCTCATTGACAATGGTGTCTAACCTTAGTTGTGATAAAAAGAAGAGTTGTAAGCCTCTTACTTTAAGTGCCAAGTTAGAAATGATTAAACTTAGTGAACTTACTCTTTTGGGTTATCCTAGGTTCTCTACATATATGGTGTTATGTATGATAATCTATGTAACTGTATTTGTGTATACCTGAATAAACTTACTTACTAACAAGGTATGTCGATGGCTGAGATAGCCATCATATACAGTTACATATAGCATCATATGTGTAGAGAACCTAGGATAACCAAAAAGTCAGACCAAGTGACTTATTGCTGACATGGAAAAACTTTTACACTGCCACTCACCTTTCACACATTCATATTAATATATTAAGGTAAGTAACAAGTGTACTGTGTGTGTATTTTACTTTTTATTGTGTTTTTAATGCCTTTATATGCATCTATAAGTGGGAAAAAAGGGTGTTCCACTTTACGGCGATTTTCCCTATAAGTAGGGCCCTACTGTACGTGGATGTTAGCTGACTGATGTGCATTGCATTCTGGGGGACAAAATTAACCTAAGTTGCTCAAAATGCTCTGCATAACCAGGGGGTTTGTATATAGTATTTCATTGATGTCAGGTAGGTCATGTACATGTAGGAATAAAGAATATTATTTCCTCTGTTCATTAACCTCATCTCCAGTTCCACACAATGAGTGATCAGAGAAAGTGCATTGTTTGTTAACTTATCTGGGCAGCAGCGCTCACTCAATAAATACACTGCCGACCCATATGAATACTTAATGATCAGAGATCATGAATTCTATATTGCAGAGTCCTATAGAAATTTGTCTGTAAGCCCTACCCCTCTCAACTACAATAAGTTAAAAATATTACCCAAAGTCACTGACTTTTGGGGTTATTTTGGGTAATTTACATGTTATTATGTATGATAATTTGTGTAAGTGTATTTGTGTGTGCTTGTACCTACGGGAGGTGTCCAGTAGCTCAGGTAACACACAGGTCCGGGGATCGAATCCCAGGTATGGCTGGAAAACATTAGGATGTGTTTCCATAAGATACCTGCTGTCCCTGTTCACCCATCAGTAAAATAAGTACCCGGGTGTTAGGTGCTGGTGTGGGTCGCATCCTTGGACAAAACTGACCTAAGTTGCCCGAAATTTTATGCATAACAGTAGTATGTCATTGATGTCAGCTATGCCTGTATACCTTGTACATGTACTTGTAGAAATAAATACGTATATTATTATTAATTACTCAGATCCAAAGCCTCTCGCCAAGGATCTCTGAAGACTAAAACCAAGGTTGATTTCAGGTGGCCTATCGCTTAGAATGGAATAAAGACACAAATTATTGTTAAATTAAACTTTAATGTCTATAACTGCAATTTGTGTCTTTCAATCCAAGCAAATAGTCGTTATACAAAAGATTTGTTATGCAATGTTTATAATTACATTACTCACTCAGCGGATTCAATTTCTATAGACATTATGTAATGATCAGGCTGCCTTCACCAAAATCTTAGATCTTCACGGAAGCAGCAGTTACCTCTTCTTGTTTTATTATAAAGATAAAAGAACACTGATCTCTTGATCTTGCAGACAAAAACAACACTTTTCTACCTCGAGGTCAAAGCGTCTAGTATTTCTTGTTGGGTATGTAGAGGCCAGTGACAGCTTACCCTTCAAATACAAACACTATTTCTTTGTTTATTAAGTAAATAAGATTATTTAGGCACAAGTACACATAATATAATAATAATATTAATATATTTATTTATACAAGTGCATGTATATGGTATACAGGCCTCTAGCATGCCTAGGCCTTCTTTGTAATTAATATTTTATATGTAAACCACACATTGTAAGCTCTGTAAGGAAATAAACAATTTCATTTGCAATGACGTGGCCTGTTGGCAAAAGCTCTCGCTTCACACGGTGAGTGTCCGGGTTCGATTCCCGGCGAAGGGGTGGAAGCATTGGATGTGTTTCCTTACCTTACACCGGTTGTCTATGGTAGGTAAGACACATAGGCAACAGTTAGGCAAATTTCTTCCGAAACGTTTCGCCTACACAGTAGGCTTCTTCAGTCTGAAACTCAGACTATGGAACAGAACTCTTCTCCAGGTTACATTTTGTCACCGAAGTGGCTAGTTTATTGTGCACCCCATATCCATCCTGTGGACGGTAGCGCAAGAGCATATGGATACACAAAAGGCCTAGGCACTAAGATAAGATAAGAGTTCTTCGGATTTTTAACCCCGGAGGGTTAGCCACCCAGGATAACCCAAAAAAGTCAGTGCGTCATCGAGGACTGTCTGTCTTATTTTCATTGGGGTCCTTAATCTTGTCCCCCAGGATGCGACCCACACCAGTCGACTAACAACCCAGGTACCTATTTGCTGCTAGGTGAATATGACAACAGGTGTAAGGAAACACGTCGAAATGTTTCCACCCGCCGGGAATCGAACCCGGGCCCTCCGTGTGTGAAGCGAGAGCTCTATCCACCAGACCACTAGGCCTCAAAAAGGTTAACAATTGTACATTTGGATTTATATCTACATTTCACTTAGCTGTTACAAGCAAATTTAGGAAATTTGCTTAGTATAACTGGTATCTTATTTTCATTAATAAGATATCTTGACATGTCACATAGGTTATTATACTGTCTATCTCTATATTCCTCAATAAGTGGACAATTAAGCACATAGTGTTCAAGACAGTGACCATATGCCTGATCACATAATTTGCATTTAGTTTGATCATCTGTGTGTCTCCCAAACTGCCAGAAGTACCTGTAGCCAAGCCTAAGCCTGGCCACTACAACATGTCAGTCTGTTCACATTGCAAGTTGCTCCATAAACATGCCCAAAGGGTGAGGAACAGAGTGCAGAGGCTTATAAAAGGCGCAAAGGCTAGGCACTATTGCTAAAAAATCTAAGAGTACAAGAATAACCCTAGAAAGCTCTAGCAACAACTAAAACAGTTGGGGTAAAGCCATAAACCCGTAGATAGATCTAACATAGTACTAAATGTTGATACCGAGGTATGCCACGAAACAACTAAAGTGGCAAATTGTTTTAATTCATACTACACAACTGTCGCATCAACACTAGTAAGTAAGCTACCAGCTGCATCAAATACCTTTAACACAGACTCTGATAAGTTTAAAACATACTATATCAATAAAGGGGTAACTCCAAACAGTTGTCAACTAGTAAGTGTATCTCATGACTTTGTGCAAAAAGAACTAAGCATATTAAACCCAACTAAGAGCACCGGCCCTGATAACATCCCGTCAAAGTTCCTAAAAGATGGTGCCTCTGAACTGGCAATCCCCATTGCTCACATAATAAATCTGTCCATGTTACAAAATGACACGATATCTATTAGTAATAGACATCTCCAGTGAACACTAGAAAGGATAGCCCTTCTAGCATCCAGCCTGTTACTGGGCTTTTGCAACAAAGTCAGTATCCTGGTTCAGTTATCCGACATATTATATAGCTTAAGAGGATTGCAACTGATAGGGTACTAACCAAACAGATATTTAAAAGGTTTATTAACAAAGTGAGAAAATCTAGGGTAGCAAAGTAAATCAAATATAAAGATATTAAGATATCAATTAGGAGGTTAATTAGGAGGGTAGCTCCTACACTGCTCTCATATACAATAAGTCTGTGCTGAGGGCACATATATATAAATGACTCAGAAGTACCATCAGGTACAATGTCAGTAATTACAATAATATATACAAATAAGAATAAATGTGTGTATGAGTGTGCTCCCGGTAACTCTAAGACTCGACTCAACCAGTGTACGACAGAACAACTTCTCATAAGCTAGCTGCTCTAACAAACAGACAACCAGAACAGCTTGATTGTCCAGTAAAATGACCAATTCGCAGAACAGCACTATAACAGGCAACAGCAACACAGCGTCAGGAACAAGGAGATAGAAAATCGACCCTAACTGGGGACCATCAGTAGATCCTCCAAAACAGTCACAAAACTCCCTTTCTACTGAAGCTAGGTTCAGCATAAACAATCCCAAACTGTGGCGGTGCACAGATGCCTTATCGAAGTAGGTCCAGAGCTATAGCTTGAGACCTGAGTTGTATCAGAGTGTCAAAGTGACACACAACCAAGAAAAACGTCGAAAAATCACTGTCTAGTCTATTCTCTGTGAACAGAGTTACACAGAGTTCTGAGAAGTATGATTCGCCTCACCAACGAATGCATACTCTACCCAACAGAGTCTAATGTCGAGAAAACAAGTAGAAATAGGCGTGAGGTGTTGACTCGACGAGGGTCAACAGGCCAGAGAGAGAGAGAGGGAAGAGGAACAACCACCCAGCTCAGGTGTGTTCAGCGACTGACTCCTCCCAGCAACTAGACGCCGGCAGCATAACAGTAGTTTGCCAACTCCAAGGCAGTTAAGACACTCGAACACAACAAAATATTACATCCTACCTAATAAATATAGCTAAGTCAAATAATAGTCTAATAATAGTATAAAGCAAGATATTAACGATATAGCTATTATCAAGAATATCAGCAATATATAATTATAGAAAATGGAAATATACATATATATACATTGAGGCCCGATTCTGGGGGCGCAATAGTCCATCACCACTAATACAGTACCAGAGGGGTTCAAGGAGGCCAGAGTTACTCCTATCTTCAAGAAAAATAGTAGGTCTGATGTCAGCAACTATAGGCCTGTTAATATACTCAGTGTAATATCCATAATTCTAGAGAGGGCGATGTACTGTCAAGTAGTGAATTATCTTAATGACAACAACATTCTTCATAGTTACCAATCAGGCTTTAGGAGCTCTTACTCAACCGACACCTCCCTAATTAATCTGATGGATTACATGAGAACTTAAATGTCGATAGGTAACCTCATAGGAATGGTAACTTTAGACTTGCAAAAGGCCTTCGATACTGTCAACCACAATGTATTATGTAAGACACTTCAAGATATCGGCATAGGTTCCACAGACTGGTTTAAGTCCTATCTTAGCAATAGGAAACAAATTGTCAAAATCAACAAAGCAGAATCAGAACCACTGCCGATAGCATGTGGAGTTCCCCAAGGTAGTATTCTGGGTCCCTTATTATTCCTGTGTTATGTAAATGACATGCCCATCAGTGTTAAGTGCAAACTCCTACTATATGCGGATGACAGTGCTCTGTTAGTATCAGGTAAAGACTCACAAGATATAGCTAATGTATTAACACTGGAACTGGAGTCCTGCAGCAAATGGTTAGTAGACAACAAGT
The DNA here is from genome assembly GCA_009830355.1 of Cherax destructor. Lineage (NCBI taxonomy): Eukaryota > Metazoa > Arthropoda > Malacostraca > Decapoda > Parastacidae > Cherax > Cherax destructor. The sequence goes on along the minus strand of WNWK01033644.1, from coordinate 666 downwards.
TATCGTTACACCTCGGGAAAACAGAAGCCATACTCTTTGGGACGAAATATAAACTGAGCAGGGTAAATAATTTTAATGTCCGATGTAATGGGGAATCCATCACTTCAGTTTCCTCAGTAAAATATCTGGGAATTCCCTTTGACCCATGCATGTCAGGAGAATTGATAGGGAACAGTATAGTAAAGAAAGCGAATGCCAGACTGAAGTTCCTCTACAGACAAGCACAGTGTCTACCTACTGAGGCTCGCAGGACCCTATGTCTAGCCCTTATACAATGTCATATTAACTACGCTTGCTCTTCATGGTATTCTGCCTTGACAAAAAAACTGAAAGATAAACTGCAAATCACACAGAAAATGATAAGATTCATCCTGGACCTGGGCCCAAGAGAACATGTAGGCCAGGATGAATTACTACAATTGGATATGCTGAATATTGAAGACAGAGTAAAACAACTTAAGTTGAATCAAGTTTATAAAATTGCTCACAAACAGTGTCCAGAATATCTTGCTGCCAATTTTGTCAAGGCTGGGAACCAAAGCAGTCATAGTACTAGAGGGAGAGAGCACAACTTTGTAGTACCCACAGTCAGTGGCCAGGCTTCAAACACCTTTATTGCACAGCAATAAAGGAATGGAACATGTCAAAGCCAGTCATAACATGAGC